>JBBYHL010239573.1:20666-50139 GCA_038381835.1 Adansonia madagascariensis
TGCCTAATAAAAATGATATCTTGAGTTACGAAACTTAAGACGCTGATTTTATGGTCTACAAGGTTTAAAAATTCATTGGTTAGTTTTGAGAGTTAGTTATGCATGGGAAAGGATTAACACCTCTACAACGCCTGGAATCAGTACTTGCTAACCATATTTTACTTTTTTTTTAATTAAACAATTCCACTTTATCATTATTTCGATATAACCACTTTTAAATGCATGAATTTTTATGAAAAAATTTATACCATGTATGCATCTTAGAGGTGTGGGGAACATAAGGATTTTTGATGAAATGATATTCGAATTTAATTTTAAAAATTTGGATATTTCGTGTCAAGCACTAGAGAGATATTGACATGGAACATTGCCTTGTAATATTTGAAAACAATTTAAAAATATAAATGCAAAATAGACACCATAAAAGGGAAACATGTTAGTATGACAAAAAAGTATGAAATATTGCCTAAAAATAAACACATAAAATGGCATGAAAAGAAGGGATGATCAGAATGTATCTCATAATTATCTTCGACTATTGAGGAATAATTATGATGACAATTTGAGATGCATTTCAATTCAGTAGTCACTTGAAGCATAGAAAAAAATATTTTGATTAGTAAGCTTGAGGATGTCTAGGAGAGAGAATTTGGATTTTGAGTGGAGTTTGAAAAGCGGGGTTGGAGTATACCCTCGAAAAAGTAAGGTTGGAGTATCCTTAATGGTGAAGGTTTTTGATATTTTTCAAATAAGGTTTTGGTTAAAAGGTCTGAGGGAGAAAATTTAGTTTTTGAGTGAAAAACAAGGTTAAAGTATCCCTTCAAAAAGACGGGGTTTGAGTATCCCCATTGATGAAAATTTAGATATTTATGGAAAAAAAGAATATTTTGAGTGAAAAAGATATTTTGAAAATAGAAACTAAAAAGTTGAATAAAATTTTCATTTTTGTTTTAGCCTTGATTTGAGCCTAAAGAGCTTACGTTGTAGTACATGACTCCATGGGAGTCAACTAGATGCATTTTGAAACGTTCCAATGTCTCAATAAAAGGTGATTCTAAAAATTGGTTTAATTTTAATTCCAAAAATAAGGGAAGCATCACGCCATCTCCCTTCTTGAAATTATTTCAAGTTCATCTAAAGGCTTTAAGGAATGAATGAAGTACCGTTAGAAAGGTAACTCAATAAGGATTAATATAAACATATTCCAAAAATCTTAGAAAATTGCTTTCTAGGTGGAGTTAATTTTTGAATTTGGGTTTGTTTTAGCACTGGCAGCATGTGTAGGGGAAAAGGCATAATCGATTTCGCAAAATCATCCCAGACTTGTTTGAGATGTTAAATTGCAAATTTGATGAAATTTTTAGGAAAATATTTTAAAAATTTGAAAAACTAGTCTAATGCGTTGGATGGCCTAAACAAAATGCAATTCATTGGTAGCGAAGGTTTAAAAAATCATAATTCCCTCATCTAGAATGATCCAATGGTAAACAAGGTATTGTTGGAAAGGTAATTCGATGCCATTTAAGGAAAATATCAAAAAATTTCATAAAAATATTTTAAAGCACAAATAATTTTTCAAATTTAGGCTACAGTACTACCAAAGTGATAAAATGGGAATTTATGTTTTTTTTTTTAGGTTTCTTGGTATTGGACTGAGCCATGGACATCCAAACATCTGTAACAAAAAGAAAAAGGTGACATGCGCATTGCAAGTTCATTCCATAATCCCGGAGTAGTTTAGGACAATGAAACAACCCATTAACCATGCCACAAACAAGTATGTCAAACTTAAGATCAAGGCATAAACTTTTTAACAAATAAAAGGTTGTTTTTCTTTTTGAAGCCAGTATTTTTGAACTCATTAAACCATGAATTCAAACATGGAAAGCTTGATTTATCCTTAAGATTGGAAAACCAATTTAGTGAAAACATTAAATCCATGCTAGTCTCTATTTATTAAATGTAGCATAGACTTGGATCTTTTTTTTTTTGAAAATTTGATTTTTACAGCAAACAAACAAACACCTTGACAAATATGTTTTGAACCAAAGGAGATTTAGATGAATATAAACATGGGTGACACACTCAAACAAATAAAGATGACATTTTAGCATAGGAAAAATGACTAAAATGCAAGAAAATAAGTATGAAAACATAGGGATATAAAAGTTTCATGAATGACATCATAAATCATGCTATGGAGGTGATATGAACGTGTATGAGCAAGGAAAATGCTGCTAGAACTTTTAGGATGGCACTTCTATCCTATAAACCTATCGAACTACAAGAAAATGCAGGAATATGCATAGAGTATAGTGGGATGAGCATTCGAGCAGAAGTTAAGCATGTGAAGATGAAAAAAACAAATAAAAAATGCACGAATAAGGGCTGTTTGATAACAAAATGAAGAAAAGCATGTTTGGTCACTTATGCAACTCCAAAGCATAAAAAAATCATCAAGGTCCTAAAACTACCATAACCAAGGGCATAATAATGCATGAGAGTTCTAGGATAGTCATGTCTGATGAATGACTCACTAAAATGATGCAAATGTAAAAAATAAAAAATAAATTAAGCAAGGTTGAGAAAATATACCAAAAAGCTTTGAACTTTCACCTCTACTTAGAGTAGTAACTCTATGCTCAGTTTTTTCCCTTTCTTTGTTATTGGTTAGCAAAAAAAAAAGATGAAAAAAAGAAGAGCTTTTGGTTATGGTCTAAATGAGAAGGAGTTTTGAAGGGTTAAAGAAAGGAAATAAAGGGCTTTTTGGAGGTTCTTTTGAAGGAAGAAGGAAGAGCTATAGGAATAAGAAAGTGTTTTTAATGTAACAATGATCAATGTGTTTCTTGAGTGTTTGACAAGTGTGTGCCAAGTCTGTTGTTAGTAATTTTGCTAAGCCAAAATTGGCTCCTTTATATGGAGTGTGTTTAGCTAATGTTTATAAGCCCAAAGTGAGGGCATTGTAGGATTTTCCTTCATGTACTAGGGGATAACTCCAAGTACTATGCTCATTATCTTTCTTTCCATTGGTTCGACATGTATAGTAATGGAGCAACAGAGTTGAAAAGGTCTATAACATGGAGAAATACCAAGCATGCTGCCAAATAAACCATGTTATCCATGAAAATATCATATTTTGAGTGATTTTGGGCCTTAAAAATTTGTTAAACCCAATCATAAACCCAATGCTGAGGCCTATATGAATTTTGATTACTTTTGGTGCCAAAAATATCGGCAAGTTAGATTTTGAGATCAATAATGCAAAAGTTGAAAAATGCTACAAATTAGGCAATTTTGCTTGGATGTATCGATACATTGCATATTGTATCAATAAATTTAGGCAAAAAAATTTACAATGTATCAATATTATTTGTCCAAAAATTGAATTTTAGCTACTGCCAAGCCTTGTATCGATACATTTGACCAATGTATTGATACATCAAGCAAATGTATTAATACAAGCCTCGTTGTATCAATACAACTAATGAAATTTTGAATTTTGATAATGTAAGGGCCTTGTGTCAATACATGTATGTAAATTTGTGAAATTTATGTACCTTGAACTCTTTAAATGATAGGGAATAGATCCATGCTCATCTAAATGATTTTGATGATGCCTTAAATGATGACCTCTAATGCCTCAAATATTGGCCCGAGTAAAATAGGTGTCTACAAGTATGCAACCCCTATATGTTTACTCCGTAATTGTATTGCCTTGGCCAAGGTCTTTGAGTTAACATGGGCCAAGAACAATGGGGATATGTCCCCTTAAATCACTTAGGGTGATGAGTCCTTTCTAACCACTCATTCATTTTTAGTATGCTTCATATCATACCTAAACCACCCTTATTTGGTATTCATCTATTGTGAAAAAGTTTGCAGTGATCTCTAAGTATGATAATTCACATATAAGGTGACTTAGTGTCACAAGTCCAAGGATCACTACATTACTGACACATGAGAGTATTTTCATAGACACTTGAGTGAAATACCAAATGAAACTCTATAGCAAGTCATTTTCAGTGAGCTTGTTACCATAACGAGCACCCATATGATGTCCTCTAGTAGCTTTATACTTCAACTTATGAGATAAGCTACATGCATCCTAAGCATGGAAGCTTACTTATGCAAGTCTTTGTGCATTATCAATGCCTTAACAATATTATGACTAAGAAAATTTTTTAGAAACATGAATTTAATGCATAGGGATCTCATAATTGTAACTCTTTACAATTCCCTTGCAAAGCTAGTGTGCTTCATAGGCTTTGGCTATATAAGATGTAAATTACTAATCATGTATTGACCTTACAAATAAAAAAATACCTCATATTAAATTAAACAAATATAATGAATGCTACACGAATTAACTAATAGCTAGTATTTTACAATCAAATCTAATTAGCTTGCAGAGCTTACACTAATAATCTCCTATCACTATGTACCTCTTTTCGTAATTAGAAAAGAGCATGTACAACTTAAAAATGGCATATGGTATAGCTATGTTGGTTGAAGCCATTGGGTTATCCCTTGATTGGGATTTGAATTAGGCATAATAATATGAAGGGAAGAAAGATCATTGGGTAAAACACTTATCCAACTAGTCTCGAAGGTTATTAAAAAGTGGCCATGAATTTGGATTCATTACTATCATTTTAGGCTAGGCATGATCATATGCCAATTGAAAACAACGTTTTGATTCATGAAACTTGAAACATCAATTTTAAGGTCTACAAGGTCTAGAAATTAGTTGATTGGGTTTGAGAGTTCATTATGTGTGAGGAAAGATTAGGCCCTCATGATGCATGAAATTGATACCCACTAACCATATCTCATGAACCTAATTGAAGAATCTCTAGACCTTGCAGACCTCGATTTTAATGTTTTAAGTTTTGTGACTTGAAACATTGTTTTCAACAGGCATTCGATCATGCCTAGCTCGAAATAATCGGTAGTGACTCCAAATTTATGACCATTTTGTGGTAGCCTTTAGAGACTAGTTGGATGAACAATTTGCTGTACGGTCTTTCTTCCCTTCATATTATTATGCCTAATTCAGACAATCAAGGGATAACCTAAGGCCCAAATCAACATAACCACACTAATGCCATTTTTAAGTTGTGTGTGCTTCCTTTAAATTTTGAAAAAGGGTATGTAGCTGTAGCTTGGTGACTCCACTAGGGACTTTAAGAGTTAGGCCTACAATTACCTATATCTCAATTGATTCTTGGTTTTTCTGATTTCCATCATTATTTAAATATAATCCCATTTTATCTTTATCTTTTAACCCTTTTACCTTTTGAGGTTTTGTCTTGTGATTATCAGGGACTACTTGTTCCCAAATAAATATTGATTCAAATAAGTATGGTAATAAAGGGGTAAAACAAAAGGTTTGATTGTTTTTGCAAGACACTTTGTGCACATACATCTACATTAGATTTCCATCAAACTCAATGGTGAGGTTAACATCCTAATTATTCGGAGGAAGTAAGCTATCTGCCTTTGTGAGTACCCCTTCGTATAGGCATAGCAAAACTTTCAGGGTGTAAATTACCTATGTCTCTCATGAGTACCCCTCTGTATTTGCTTAAGGAAACACATCGATCGAATTAAGCCCGTTCTACCAAACTCATGAAAGTCTAGGATCGAGGTGCCTTAGCTTTTTTTATTGGATGAAAAAGCAATTCAGATACCAATTTAGGTGTAAACTTAAACCCATATAGTAAACCTTATGAGCTAAACCATGTTAAACCATATTGGAGTGTTGCTAGAATAACATAAAAAATAAGGTCACTTGGGGAAGCACTTCTTACCTTTACTCTTATACACCATGATTACATAGGCAATAATGGACAAACATTATTGCCAGCATTTGTTATTTTATTTCATGATTATTTTTTGAGCCATGCTGTTATGCTCGACAGCTAACCTTCTTTAATAAGTGAGTGATGATAAGGGAATGCCATTGCCTACAATGCCCTATCTCATCCTAAATGAGTCATATCTAACCTGAATAAGCCATCATGCTATCCAAATGATGGCTTAACACGTACTTGTCATAGATGGTGATGAACGATCGCCACTTAGTCAGCTAGTTTTGTCCCCATAAGGTATCGTGTCACTTCGTTAAGGGCAATATTTTTAAAACTGGACATGCCATTATGTTGTCCTTTTACTATCATAACATTCACAATTGTCATGTTCGCTTCTACGGATAGTATTGCCTATTATCGGGGTAATTTTTTGGTACATTTTTTACTAATATTCTTTAATTCCCTTATTCTTATGCTTATTATTTTGTATGGTCACTAACTCATTTCCCTTTTGCTTTTTTGTTTGATGCATGCATCATTTTATCATAATCATCGTTATTATGAAACAATTAGTTAATGGTTTAATGTTCAACAAGGGGTGTCTATCATGGAGCAACAATCCATTTCTGATCGGTAGCCTTTTAAAGAAGTTTGAGCATGTTTAGAGTGCTAAAGTGTGAAGATAGGGATGTTCTTAAACCCAGGTATGTCTCAACAATACATAAAAAGGTCAAGATAGGGCACCATCAGAATGGTTGGCAAGATTTAAAGCATATATGGAACAGTTGGAGCAATACCTAAAGAGAATCATTCACAAAAAAGTATGGAGATAGCACTTTTACTCTAGGTCCATTTGGAAGTTGGCTTGTTGTGAGCAGCATCCCAGCTCTAGAATCTGGCTTATTGATGCTTCATTTTCAATCACAAGGATTTGGTCACCATATTTGATGAATATACTGCATTATTCAACATTGAAAAAGCCAAGACTGACAGAATATACTATAAGCCTTTGCAACCTCTAACCTTCAAGAAAGGATTAGCTTAGATTTTCGAGCAACAGAATCCTTAATCGAGAGTTATATCAAGACAAAGGGGAAAAGTGAGTGCATATCATGGGCCAGTTTGAAGGAGGTAATGGAAAATAATATTGAAATCCAAAAAATTCAAGATAAATATGCATTAGTGATATATGGTCTGGTCATATTTTCAAAAACATTAGGCTATGTTAAGGGGACAATAACAGATCTTTTTTTGTGATTATGCTACAACATTAATCCCGCACTAGCAAGAAAATAAGGATAAGTTGTTCATTTAATATGCGTTGCTTCTTCACATTGGCTTGTCAGCCACTTTGCCTTGAAATAAAGAGAATGCTATACAATTTCTTGCCCAACTTTAGCCTATCTCCAAGGTCCTTGAAAAAGAATGGCCTCAAGATAAGTCCAAGGAGCAAGGGGTCCAAAAATTCAAAAATCTCGAAAAGGAAAAGGTGGCATGGAAGCCTCTTAGTTTTCACCATAGACAATCATATACCAATATAGAGATTACAGTTCTGTGTTGCATACGGGATTACAGGGAAGCACTAGCTACACACCTATCCTAATCCTATGACAATTTCAGTGCCAATAATTCATCATTTTCATTCAAGGCCTTGAGTAGTAGGATTTCAATTATGGTGAGCCCGATTACAAGTAAAAAGTCTAGCTAGTGTTTGATGCTTTGAGACAAACCTAGTGTATAGAGAGGTATTGGAAAATAAATAGTATGACTCTAGGATATGATAAGTGAAAAAACTGTTGCATCAATGATGCCTTTCCCTTGTTTGGTTTTGGAACATCATAAGTATCAGTTGTTGAATTTCCCTCTCAGATCAAATTGATCAAGCGTGAGTTTGAACAAGAAAAGCTAACCTTCACTAAGAAAATCACTTGTTTAAAGGAAGAAAAAAGTCAATTAGAAATGGACCTTAATCCCCAGGATGGTGAAATGAACCGAGTTGTTAAAAGGGAAAACTACTTCAAAGAGGATCTTAAGAGTCTGACAAAAAACTACATGACACTTATTAAAGCAAGCAAGTCTTGCCGCCTTGGTAAGTCATCAGCAAAGTGGGAGGTAGAAGTTGCTATCTTCAAAAAAGAGTTGAATCAATGGAAAGAAGAGGCCAGGGTCAACAAGGAGAAGCTTGTTAGAACCTATGCCCTTATATCAACTTACCAAAGAAAAAATGAATGAGTAAAAGTTCAAGTCTAAGTTTTAAAAGTAAAACAGGCTAAGAATGAGACTCTAACACTTAGAATTCAAGATTTAGAGCATTCCCTACAAGCTCACTAAGGCCAAGTTGATGAATTAGTAAGAGCCTCCGAATAGAGGGAGCAAGAGTGGTTATAGATGGTTGATTAGGCACACCAAAATTATCAAAAGCAAATTATGGCGGCCTAGTTAAAGGCTAAGTACATGATGGATGTGGCTTAATCCTTGACACATGACATCTTACTCATCAGAGCCAATGAATAAAAATTATTGTATTTCTTGGAACATGTGATCAAGCAATGTAACCTTGTCAGGCATTTTTTACTGTAAACATGTGTAGTCAGGATATTATATTGCTTTAATGAAAGATGTTATAGGTAAAGCTATTGCATACTCACTGTCATCTCATCAAACATGCTTATGACACATTATAAAAGTCTAATCCAATAATAATCTAACGTGAAGGTGCTCCAAAATATGAAACCTATAGTTCACTATCGGTATAACACTCATAATCATTGAAAAGGCATGGAAAATGATCACCAAGCCTACATTGAATGACTTAAGCTCATTTATAAGGAGTTTCAAGAGCAATCACTCTATAAAAATGAAGAATTCTAGGCTCAAATTGTGGAATAAACTAAGCTATTATCTGAGGCTTTCAAAGAAAATGGTAAACAAGCACTATTGATGTGGAAAAAGAATCAGTTAATCCTAATAGCAACTTGAACGATGTTATTAAAGCCACCAATGCTCAAGAAGAGGCATCACATAAACAAAATCCTCTAGCAGCGATGATCCTATCAACTTAACCATTCATTTACATTTACCAAGCAACGGTACCCTATCTAGTTCAAGGATTTCTAGGTGCAGGCTCTTTACTAGTAAGATATATAGTCCCAGATCTGGACAAGCCAGCAAAACAAGAAAGAGCAAAGAGGTTTGTAGAAAATGATGAAGACTTAAACAAGTATCAGTCACTAGAAAAGCATTTTTAAGCTGTCAAAAAAAGTGACAAATTTGCAATTGTAGATGCTAAATCTTTGGGATTGGTTTCTCATCTTGTTATCCTACCAAAATTTAAAGTGTCAGATTTTGAAAAGTATAATGGGACTACAAACCTCACCGCCCACCTTCATATGTATTGCTGCAAGATGGGAAGATAAAGAAGAATGAGAAGCTGTTAATTCAATGCTTCCAGGATAGCCTAACTAAGGTAGCCATTCATTGGTATATAAGGCTTAATCCCGCAAGAATTTAGACATAGGTAGATCTGGCTCATGCTTTCCTTGATCAATATAAGCATGTATCCGACTGGGCCCTAGATCATTTCTCTTTTCTGAATATGGAAAAGAAAGCCTTTAAGAACTTCAGGCAGTATGCTTAGAGGTGGAAAAAAAGTAGCCTAAGTTTACCCTCTTTTGACTTAGAAAGAAATAATGGTCATGTTTATCAATACCCTATGAGCTTCTTACTATGATAGGTTGGCACGAAAGACCATAATGAATTTTGCTAACATGGTTATATCAAGTGAAATGATTGATAATGCTATAAAAATTGGCAAGATGTCCATCGAAAACCATTCGGGTCAATCAAAAACTTAATAGCTATGGCTAAAAAGAAGGAGGTGAATACTGTTAGCAAAAGTCATGTTAAGTTCACTCCAAATCCACATCCGACAGGGTATGTACTTCTTAAACATGCTATATTCGAGTTTTAACCCTTACTCACCAGTGCTATAACTAGTTAATTCGAATGGGTTTGCTCCAAAAATGAGTTTCGCGCTAAATCTCATTCTAAACATTGCTCAGAATGCACAACCCCATAATTTGAACAATGCAGGAGCTCTAAATAATCAATAAACACCTCTGGAAAGGGAACACTTTAAGCCACTTCCTTACTTTTACAAAGAGATATACTTTCATCTATTAGCAGGTCAGCTAGTGGTCCTAATATTCATAAACCCAAGATCACCTTTATATCCCAAATGGTACATGAGAATGCCTATTGTGAGTACCATTCCAAAGCATAAGGTCACTTTATTAAGAATTGTATATCATTCAAGAGAAATGTGTAAATCGGAAAGAAAAGGGTGTGATCAAGGTCAAAAAAGGGCTTGGACCTAATGTTAGAGCCAATCCACTTCTTAGCCATATAGAACCGAAAGTGAATATGGTGATCGATGGGAAAAGTTGCTGGGTCAAAAAAAACATTAAAGAAGTCAAAGCACTGATAAACAAGTATGACAAGCTTTTATAAAGGTTGGAATATTGTTGGGTGTCAAAAACTAGAGTAAAAAACCTCTGAACCATTTTACTGCCAATGCAGCTGAAAGGGCACATTTTACAACACTGCCCACTATTCCTAGTCCAAGGGATGATGGCCCAATTCAAAATTATGTTTTATGAGGAACGGGACGTACATTAGTCTCTCTATTAATGCCATAGATGAGAAGAGACCTGCCACCAACTCGGTTTCACATTGTTTCTCTCTTATAAGCATGGAAAAGAGCGCTGATGAAAGCTTTAAGCAGTACACTCAAAAATGGATGAAAGAGGCCACTCAGATTCACTCCTTATTGACAAAGAAAGAGATGACTATTAGATTCATCAGCATATTACAAGCCTCTTATTATGAGAACATAGCAAAGAAGATCTCAAAGAACTTCACAAATGTAGTCATATTGTGTGGAATGATCGATAAGGCCATTAAAAGTGACTCGGACAAAAGAGATACCTTCAAGGGCAAAAGAAAAAACATTTAAGGCTGAACGATGGCCAAAATTTTATGTTTGAACCAGCTTATCTAAAGCTCATACAGAATCAAATGCAAATGGAATAAGTATTGAAGATAACTATGATATCATAAAGAGCATAAAAGAAGTCAAGACGTTAATGAATCTGGTTTGGCAAATTCAAGTGCAAGTCGAATTGGTTAACGGTGCTGAAAAGATTAAAGAAGGAGCAATGACTTTTATGATTTCCATACTATTTACGGTCATATTCTTCAAGCGTCTAAACAGTTCCATGCTATGGCTTAAAAAATATTGAATAAGGATAAAATTAAATTCTACAATAAAAAGCAAGCCTCATATATCATGTCAGCAAATGTGATACCATCTATCTACACCACAAAAAGATATGAGAAAAATCTTCTTTACAGGGTGGCAAGGCCATTGGTCTTATTGGATAACTGACCAAGTATCAAAGCTACCCCTTTCCCTTATAAAAAAACAAGACGGTTCCCTGAAAATATGGAAGCAAAATTTTAATCATCAAAGAATCTAGTCAACAAGCAACAAACATTGACCTATAAGGGGTAGACCATTTAACTTAGAGTGGTAGATGTTATGCCTCAATTGCATCAAGAAGTGAAACTCAATAAAAGAACACTAGTCCTATTCTTCAAGCATCAAAGTCTACAATAAAGAATCAGATTTGATAGCTATTAAGGAGCCAGTAAGTAAAAAAGAAGCCACTAAATTCCTTAAGTTCATCAAGCACAATGAATACAGCATTGTTGGTCAGTTAAAAAAGCAACCCGCTAAGATATCTATGTTGTCATTACTATTAAACTTCAAAGTTCACAGGAATGCTCTTCTCAAGGTCTTGAATGAAGAATAAGTCTCTCTCGATATCCCGTTAGGCTAGTAAGATTGCCTAATAAGCAATATCACTATCCATAACTATATATCTTTTAGCGATGATGAAATCTTTCATAGAAAAAGGGGAAACTATGAAACACTCTACATCACCATATACTGTAAAGGCAACACGTTACCTTAGATGCTCATTGATAATGGGTCAATGCTGAATGTAATGCCAATATCATGCTTGAAGAAGCTCTCCATTAATGGGTTTCATATCTAGAATAGTTGCACAGTTATGCAAGCATTTCATGGAACTTATAAAAACGTCGTGGGACACATTACCATTCCACTCCAAATTGGCCCATGCACTTATAAAGTAGACTTCCATGTGATGGACATTGCTCTATCATATAACTACTTGTTAGGAAGGCCTTGGATTCACTCTGCAAGGGTAGTACCATCATCACTACATCAAAAGTTGAAATTCATCATTGAAAACAAAGTTGTCACTATCAGAGGAAAGGAAGATATTATTGCTGCTACCTTAACTAATGCCCCATATATTGAACTAGGTAAGGATGTTCTGAAATCCTTGTTTCAGTCCTTTGAGTTTGTCAATGCCACTTATGTCAAGGACAGGTTGCTAATAGTTAAGCCTCACTTATCATAGAGTACTTATATGAGTCTAAAGTTAACTGTCGGTAAAGGTGTTCAGGCTAGAAAGGGACTCAAAAACATCTCCGAGGAATTGATAGAGCCCTAAAAGTTATTAATCAGATCAACAAAATAAGATTAGGGTTTAAGCTCAATGCACAACAAAAAAGAACACAAGCCTAAAAGAACTATAAGAAAAATATGGCCCATTTATTGGGACAAGACTTGGGGTAGGAATCAATGATATTTCTACTTAGAAAATTTTTGTCCAAGAGGATATGTGAATGTCAACTCTAAAAATGTTGCACTTGTACTGGACAAGGCATTTGGGGATCTCTCCATCAGTACAACCAATGAGCTAAAGACATTAACAACAGATCGGGAGACTAGTTTATGCTTTTCAGGATTTATTCCAAGTGTTTGGACTAAAACCCAGATTCCTATATTGTTCAAGTTTGTTTCAAAGTAATGTTATGAACAAAACCTGCATGCTCCTACCCAAGAGCATTGTAAAATCCTTTGTGTAGGATTCTTTTATTAAGTATTATCAATGAAAATGACTAAGCATTATGCATTTTATCTTTTGTGTTCTTTTTATAGTTTTTACCAGTTTTTAGACCTTTCTTTACATATTTTTTTGCCTATATTGTTCTTTTTCCATATTTTGAGGTACTTGGATGAAAATGACATTAATATTGGATTTTGGATATCAGTTTTGAGTAGCTAATTTGCATCAATGAAGTCAAGCCTGAAAGGCAAGATTTCTTGAAGTAGCTAGATATCTTGAATGGGTAATATAGTACCAGTCCTTAAAAATGATGGTAAGGGGTGGATGTGTGTAAACTATAAAGACCTGAATCGAGCTAGCCTAAAAAACAATTTCCTTTTGCTTCACATCAATGCCCTAGTAGACAAAACCACCAAAAATGCATTATTTTCCATCATGGATGAATTTTTAGGTTACAACCAAATTAAAATGGCAGTTGAGGACATGGAGAATACCACTTTTATGACCATGTAGGGTAATTTTTGCTACAAAGCAATGCCCTTCAAGCTCAAGAACGCCAAGGCAACCAATCAAGGGGTAATGTAACATTATTCCATTGTCTAATGCACAAAGAAATAGAGGTCTATGTGGACAATATGATTGCCAAATCACCAAAGGAGAATTAACACGTTGCCAACTTTCAAAAACTCTTCAAATGGCTTCATAAATACTAGCTCAAGTTAAACCTTGCAAAATGCATACTCAATGTCACATCTGGCAAGCTATTGGGCTTCATTGTAAGCGAGAATGAATAGAAGTCAATCTTAACAAAGCCAAGGCCATTCAAAACCTGCCATCACCTCAAACTCAAAAGAAAAAGTAAAGAGTTTCTTAGAAAGGTTGAACTACATAGCCCGATTTATATCTCATCTATGGATAAATACAATCTAATATTTTGGATACTTCAAAAACATAACCGCAAAAAATAGAATGTGCCAGAAAGCTTTCGATAAAGTCAAACACTACCTTTTAAACCCACCAGTACTTGTGGCTTTAGTCCCTAGTTGACCTTTAATCCTATATATATTGATTTTCAATAAGTTTATGGGTTGTGTATTAGGTCAACATGATGAGTAAGGTAAGAGGAATAGGTTATATAATATTTAAGCAAAAAGTTCACAAAGTATGAAAATAACTACTTAACAATAAAGAAGTTAAGTTGTGCTTTGGCCTAAATAGCCCAAAGGTTAAGGCAATACATGCTATATTATACCACATCACTGATCACCAAACTCGATCGATCAAGTATTTGTGTAAGGCCCTTACCTTGTCAAGATGATTAGAAAAGTGGTAAGTTTTGTTCTTCGAGTATGATATCATGTACATGAACCGAAAAGCCATCAAGGGTAGCACAATAGCAGACTTCGTGGTAAGCCGAGCAATAGATAACTATCAACCTTTGGACTTTAAATTTCTTGACGAAGACTTGATGGGCATATCCAAGGTAGAAGACATTTTTAATAGTAATTCATCTTTGACAATGTATTTTGATGGAGATTCAAATGCATTAGGGCATGGAATCAGGGCAATTCTTATCTCACCTGGAACATTCACAACAAGATTAAACTTCAATTGTACTAATAATATAGTTGAATATGAAGCCTACATCATGGGACTCCAAGCTGTCATTAAAAGAGGTATCAAGACTCTGCAAGTATTTAGAGATTCGACCTTTGCCATTTACTAATTGAAAAGATAATGGCAAACGTACGATGCTAAACTCATTCATTATAGGAAGCTAATCTCAAAACTTAGAAAAGAATTAATGATATTAGCTTTCAATACTTACATCAGGAAGAGAACCAAATAGCAGATGCCTTGGCCATATTGTCATCCATGTTTAAAGTTAATTGAGAATCAAATGTTGCTTCCATTCAAATGAGCATTTTTACAACCTTAGCTCATTGTCATGGTATCATGACATCTTTTGGTACGTCAAAGATCATCAATACCTCAAATATGCTACTGAAACTGACAAGAGAAAGAATAGCTACAAGCTCTATTTTGGATGGTAGAATTTTGTACTAGAAAGGCTAGGATTAAGTACTGCTATGGTGCGCAGATGCCTATAAAGCCAAAAAATTTTTTGAAAAAGTCTATGAAGGAATTTGCAGTGAACATGACAATGGCAAAACAAGTCACGTGATCAGGCTATTATTGGTTAACTCTTAAGAAGGATAGCATTGATCATACTCGAAAGTGCCTTAAGTGCCAAATCTACATAGACAAAACCCATGTCCCACCATCACTTTTGCATTTTATGATAACCCCATGGCCATTTTCTATGTGGGGCATAGACATGATCAGACAAATCATCCCTCAGGATTATAACAAGCATTGCTTCATTTTGGTTGCTATTGATTATTTCACCAAATAGGTAGACACAACTTTTTATGCCAATGTTACTAAATCCATTATGTGTAAATTTGTGAAACAAGATATCATCTGCAAATATAGGTTTCCCAATCAAATCATCATACAAAATGCGCTTAACTTGAAAAACAAGATGATGCAAGCAATCATTCTTAATTTGAAACTCAATGCCTTACCATGCACAAATTAATGGAACAGTCGAAGTAGCCAACAAAAATATTAGGAAAATAGTCAAAAAGATGATTGAAACATATAAAGATTGGCATGAAATTGTCTTTTTCACTAAAGGCCTATTGCATAACAGTATAAACTTTTAGGCTGCTACTCTATTTTTTTGGTTTACAACATATAGGCTATTCTACATCAAGAGGACAAAATTCCCTCACCTAGAGTCTTGACAGAATCATAACTTGAAGAAGTTGAATAGGTCAAAAATCAATATGAATAGCTTAATCTCATTAAGAAGAAAAGAGTAAAAGCCATTTGTAATAGACATATGTAAAAGCCATCTGTAATAGACAGATGTATTAAAAATGCATGATGAGAGCCTATAATAAAAAGGTCCATCCGTTAATTCTGAAAAGGTGACCTAGTACACAAACAAATCCTTTCTATTCATAAAGATGCTTAAGTAAAATGGACGCTAAATTGGGAAAGGCCATATGTGATAAAACATGTATTTTTTGGAGAAGCCCTTATATTAACTAAAATGGATGGCTTTGCCTAATCCTATAAATTCTAACTCCGTCAAGAAATACTATGCCTGAAAGGATTCTAGGATAAAAACCTGAAAGAGCATCATATCTTTCTTCTTTGAAAAAACAAAAAAAAAAGAAAAGAAAGCATCCAGGAAAACAAAACAGTTTAGGTTAAAATCCAAAAAAGCAGGCATAAGTGACCAAATTAAATTTAGATCTACCTTCTTTGACCAAAGCACTAATTCATAACCTAACCCACCTATTTTATGCCAAAATACCTTACTGGATCTCATTCTTACCCATGCCTGGAGAAAAAATGGTGTTTACCCAACCTTGGGTAACCACCCACCACGATGCAATCCAAAGAATCTCTTCATGAATCGAACAACACTAAAAAGATTGACCACTTCAAAAAGTCTTCAAAAATACTCAATGGAATATTCATTTAATCAACATTAGGGGCTCAGCAACCAGAAAACCACTTTTAACTCTTTTGCATCTTAAAATCTTATATGATATTAAAATTTGTCATAACTTGCACCTTCTTTCTTTTGAATGAAATACAATCACTTAATTTCTCATAAAGTTCTTTTATAATTCTTGCATCCCATGTTGGATCATGTTTGTCATTTAATTGATAATGTTTGATAAATGAATAAAACTAATAACAGGATTTCCTAGCATTACTTTGAAAGATGAAACTTTGCAGGAATTTTGTTTCATATCTAAAGATCAAGAATGAACCTTGGAACCATAGTTGACCTTACCCTAAAGACCTTTACATCTTAAAAATATGTTCAAAACATTTCCCCAATAAACCTAAACCTAGAGGTAAGGGGCAAAAAATCATTTTCCACCTATCATCAAAACAATCAAAGTTCAGATCAGTCCACATAGAAAGACACCCTCTTAATCAAGATTGATAGGATAAATCTTTCATACTTACTAGCAAACTCAACTTAATAAAAAGTCTCCAAACATAACCCATTCAAGCTTATAACCTTCCTTTACAATCATGGGCCATCTATACTTTCTAAAAGCAACCTGAACATTTAAAACCTTTGGAAATCTAGAACGAGGTTGGTGAATCACAAGAAAAAGGATCACCTTATCAGACTCATTAAAGAACAAATGACTAAAAAGGCCAAAACCAATCATCGGATTGGGATTTAAAATTATCACCTTTGCATCACTTAAATATGCATTTTCATCCGTATGTATCATTCATACAATAATTAGCATCCTTTAGGTGCAAACTCTTACTCACAAAAATCAACCCAATAAAGAATTTCAAGTACAAATTCTTGTTTTTGAAAAGCCCCAAAAGGCTCCATGCAAAAATCCCTAACCTTATGAGCTCATAAATTAAAATGTCATCTAGGAAAGGTACCTAAACTCACATCTTTTAGTCCACAAAGGGTTTGACACTTTTTTTTTAGTCAATAAAGAGTTGGATGCCTATTTTTATTTTAGTCAACAAAGTGCTGGACACTTTTTTCTTTTATTCCATAAAAAGTTAGATGCCTTTTTCTTTCAGTCCATAAAAGGCTAGACGTCTTTTTTTCAATCCATAAAGAGCTAAATGCCTATTTTCCTTTCAATCCAAAAAGAGCTAGATGCCTTTTCCTTTTAGTCTACAAAGAGCTAGGCATATTTTTCCTTTTAATCCACAAAGGGCTAGACGTCTTTTCTTCTCTTTAGTCCACAAAGAACTAGACGTCTTTTCCTTTTAGTCCATAAAAAGTTGGACATCTTTTCCCCTTTTTAGTCCATAAAGAGCTGGACATTTTTTTAGTTTACAAAGAACTGGATGCCTTTTTCCCTTTTAGTCCATAAAAAGCTAAACATATTTTTTCCTTTTAGTCCACAAAAAGCTGGATGCCTTTTCCCTTTTAGTCCATAAAGAGCAAGACATCTGTTCCCTTTTAGTCCACAAAGAGTTGGACACCTTTTTCCTTTTAATCCACATAGAGCTTGGCATCTTGTATTCTTTAGTCTATAAAGAGCTAGATGCTAGTCGAGTCTATCTGCAAAAGCTAGGCACAAATTGAGCTTGTCCACAAAGAGTTAAACGTTAGTTGAGTCTGTCTACAAAAAATCAAGCACCAATCGAGTTTATTCGCAAAGAGCAAAACACCAGTTGAGTCTATCCATAAAGAGCTAACCACTTATTGAGTCAAAGTCCACATTAACTAGCATTAATCTAGAGGGTTAAACCTTAAAAAATCCAAAATCCATGTAAAGAGGTTAAACCCTACAAAAACTCAATTAGACTTTTATCAAAATTATCGCTAATATATTATACTTGGCCACCAATATCGACACAATGTAGTTTGTATCGATACCAAGAACAAAAATTATTTCTAGTCTTGAGACTTGAAGACCTTTATCGATAGTACAAAGGCTTATATCGTTATTCTTACTTGTGTCTCAATCCATTTGGCCAAAAATCATGATTTTAGCTACTGTAAAAGTTTGTATTGACACAAACATGCTAAGTATAAATACCACACCTTAGGTATGATACCAAACCTTCTTGTATTGATACTACATGTGAAAATCTAAATTCTTAGTGATATGAAAGCTTGACATCAATACTTGTGCACTAATGTGACTTGCATGTACTTTAGACTCTCTAAATAGCTCACCTTGGTCAAAAATAATGGGAAACTGACCCGTGCTCATCCGAATGACACTAAAGATAATGACTTCTGATGCCTTGGGTGATGGCCTAAAAAAATAGGGTATATATGTCTCCTATTAGCACTAAAGCCAAGCACTTATACATCTAAGCCCCATACTCTCCATATGGTGATCGTGTTTTTACTAGGGTAAACCTAAGTGAAAGGATCAGCTACGTTATCCTTAATGGGCACTTATTCCATACTAACATTATATTTTTCTTTTATGTCTAATGATATAATATTCCTGTAATACGTGTTTGGATTTATAAGGAGACCTAGATTCCTTAGCTTGCGTTAAGTCTCCATTGTTATTGTCACCACGTGCTCTGCCTTTAAAACTTCAGACGATCCAAAGGGTATAGCGCGTTTGATTTAAAAATAAATGATGGTTGGTTCTGGTTGAGCCTTTGATTTATCCAATGATTAGGATTTGGATTAGGCATAATAATAAAAAAGAGGGGGAAGAGACTGTCTAGCAAATTTCTCATCAAACTTGTCTCGGATGGCCACGACGTAGTGGCAATAAACTTGGAGTCACCACCGATCATTTCAAGCTAGGCGGGATCAAATGCCTAATGAAAATAATATCCCTAGTTACAAAACTTGAAACATCGATTTCAAGGTCTACCAAGTTTAAAGATTCAATGGTTGGGTTTAGGAGTTGGTTACGCGCAGGGAAAGATTAGCATCCCCCCGACGTCAGAAATCGGTACCTACTGACTATGTATCACTCTAGTCTCACTAAAATTGGTTCCATTTAGTCTTTATTTAGATATAATCCTCTTAAATGCATAAAGTTTTAGTGGAAAATACAAACTCAGGTTTTTAAAGAAAATTAAAACACCTATACACCTCAAAGATGTGAGGAATATAGGGATTTTTATGAAAATAATTTCCAGATCAAATTTAAAAAATTGGATGTTTTGTATTAGGCATTGGAGAGATACCAACACAAAACATTGCCTTGTAAATTTTATTGAAAAAGCAAATTTTAAACATGAATGCATGATAATCATCACAAAAGAAAAAGTGTTAGTAAGACAAAAAAGAGAAATATAATAATATCATAAATAAGTAATCGTAAACAAAAGACCATGAAAATAGAAGGACGATCGAAATGTATAATATAATAGCCTTCAATTATTGAAGAATAATCGGGATGACAATTTTAGAGATAGGTTTGGATTCAGTGGTGATATGAGTAACAAAAATGATTTTAATTAAAGCAGTCTACGGCACTAAAAAAAGAGAAAATTTTGGATTTTTTGAGGTAAAATGGAGTTAGAGTATCCCTTCAGAGAGGTGGGGTTGGAGTATCCCTAAAGATAAAGTTAGGAAAATATTTAGGAACAAAGAGAAAATTTAGATTTTTAATTAAAAATAAGGTTATAGTGTTCCATCAAAATAGTTAGGTTAGAGTATCCCCAAAGATAAAAACTTTTAATGGTTTCAGATAAAGATTAAGAATCTTGAAAGTGGATTTCAAGAGCAAAGTTAAGTTTTGAATTGAAAGTAGGGGTTGAAGTATCCCCTCAGAGCAATAAAGTTAGAGTATCTCCACTAGCGATAATTTTAATATAGAGGAAAAGGATATTCTAATATGAAATCAATTTTTTGTATTTTAGCCTTGATCCAAGTCTAAAGGGCTTGTGTTATGGGGAAACCAATTGGGTGTATTTTGAGGCATTTGAATGTTTCAATAAAAGGAGATTCAAAAATTAAGTTAAAAATAGGGGACAGCATCGTGTCACCTCCTTTCTCGAATTTATTTGGATGTATCCTAATGCTTTAGGCAATGAATAAAGTACCATTGGAAAAATATTCCAAAAATCCTAGAAAATAATTTTCTAAGTAGAGCTAATTTTTAAGGTTAAGTCCATCTTGACACTGGCAGCCTATGCAGAGGAAAAGACATACTGAACTTTGAAAAATTGTGTTAGGCTTATCCGAGATTGTTAAATGGTGAACCATACCTTTCCAGAAAGGGAATCTCATAAAACTTTTAGGAAAAATATAAAATCTTAGAAAAATCATCTGATGGGCCAAAATGGCCCTAAACAAAATATCTTGCACTGGTTCTAGTGGTTTTAGACAGGCCAAAGTTCAAAAAATCATGACTCCCTCATCTGAGATGATCTAAGGGCAAACAAGACACGGTTGGAAAGATATTTCGATAGGTTTTAAGTGAAAAGTATCAAAATATTATAGGAAAATCATTTGTGATTCAAAAATAATTCTTCAATTTCAAACTATATTGTTATTAGAGCAAAAAAACAAGGGGATTATTTGAAATCCAGAGCTTTTTAAGGGTAAAATTCGATTTATGGACATCCAAACATCCATAACACCAGGCAAAGAATGACATGGGCATCACAAGTTTATTCGATAATCTTGAAATAGTTTGGGATGATGAAACAACCCATTGACCGTGTCACTAAAGGGAACATGGGACTCAAGATCAAGGTTTAATACTAAAAAGGATCTCTTTTTTTTTTTTTTTTTGAAAAAGAACTTATTTCATGATAAATCTAGAGCTAAAATATTGATCTCTCCCAAGATTGATAGACCAATTTTATGAAAACATTAAGTCCATGCTATTCTTCATCTGTTGGAGGTAGCATAAACATAACTTGGGAATTTTTCTACAAATCATGTTTTTAGAAACAAGCCTACATTTTAATGGAGATATCATGAACAAATATAGTGCATACAAAGATAAACATAGATTAAACATACAAAGATACAAAAATGACATTTTGACATCAAAATAGGTGACAAATGCAAGAAGATGACAAATAAGGTGCGTGAAGATGTTCTCAGAGTAGTTTTGGATGATGGAACAACTCGTTAACCATGTCACTAAAAGGAACATGGGACTCAAGATCAAGGTTTAGTACTAAAAAGGATCTCTTTCTTTGAAAAATGAACTTATTTCACGATGAATCTAGACCTGAAATGTTGATCTACACTAGAGATTGGAAGACTAATTTTATGAAAACATTAAGTTTATGCTATTCTTCGTCTATTAGAGGTAGCATAAAGTTAACTTGGGGATTCTTCTAAAAGTCAGGTTTTCAGAAACAAGCCTACATTTTAATGGAGATATCATGAACAAAATACATTGCATACAAAGATAAACATAGATTAAACATGCAAACAAACAAAGGTGACATTTTGACATCAAAATGGATGACATAAATGCAAAAAGATGGCAAATAGAGTGCTTGGAGATGATATAAACATGTTTGAACAAAGAAATGGATGTTGGAGTTGTCAAGACAGCATTTTATTTCATATAACTCTTTAAAACACAAAAAAACATATAAACATACATAAGACATATTAAGTTGACAATTTAAATATGAGATGGACATGTGAATATAGAAGGAACATGGCAAAAGATGCATGAACAAAGGCTGTGTGATGATAAAAATGAAGTATGGTGAGTTTATATACCCAAACAACACCAAGGTATCAAGAGGGTCATTAAGATCCTACGACTACCACAACCAACGCAATAATGATGCATGAGAGTCTTTAAAAGGTCATGGTAGCACGAAGGGCTCACTAAAATGAAATAGATGATCAAAATAGAAACTATACAAAACAAGGTAGAAAATATACTAGCAAAAGCTTGAACTTTCTTCCTTTTTTAAAGCAGTGACTTTAAGCCCAGTTCTTTCCCTTATTTGCTACTATTAGCAAGATGTGGGGTGTTTTGAGTATGAAAGTATGTGAAAGGTTGAGTTTTTAAAGGTTTTTTCATGGTGGTTTTAGGGAGCTATGGAAATGAAGGTTGGTCAAGGGTGAAAGGTCATGATATAATGTTTTTGGTGAGTTTTTGAAACTAGAGTTGCTAGAGGATTTTTTAGGAATGGATTGAGTCTTTTAAGAATGCTGGAGAGCTTTTTGAAAATAGCTGAAGGTCTTCTTTTCTTTGAGATAGCGAATAGTCTTCTACTCAATTCTTAACCCTTACTTTTAGAAGATAATGCAAGGGTAATTTTTATCTTTCCCTAATGCACCAGGGGATATCTCTAGCTACCATGCTCAGCTGACTCTCTTTCCATTGGTTCTACCATACTGAGCAAGGAGGCAGAGAGGCTATGCAGCCTACAACTAGAGATATGCTTGCCATACCCTTTTACAACCATATATCTTATGAAAGTGACCTTTTTCATTAATAGTTTGGGCTCTAATAATTTGCTTGAATCCATTCATGAGCCCATAGTTAAGGTTTACAATGATTTATGATAGTTCCATAGTGCAAAAACATATTCAAATCGAGTTTTTAAAGGCTAAAAAGTGGCTCAAACTGGGCAAAAATGCCTTGGTGTATCGATACAAAACATGTTGTATCGATACACAAGGTACTTTTTACCCATAAGTATCGATACAATGAGCTATGTACTGATACTAAGAGCAGAAAATGTTTCCAGTCTTGAGACTTAAAGGCCTATATCGATACTCCATGGATTTGTATCGATACTCATGCTTGTGTCTCAATACATTTTGCCAAAAATCATAACTTTAGCTACTGCCAAGGTCTGTATCTATACAAACATGCTAGGTATTGATACCACATCTTAGGTATCGATACCAAACCCCCTTGTATTGATACTACATGTGAAAATTTAAGTTTTTGGCAATGTAAAGCCTCATATCAATATTTGTACACCAATATAACTTGCACGTGCCTATGGCTTCCTGATTTTCCTTAACTTGGTCATAAATAGTGGGAAATTTATATGTGTACTCATCTAAATGACTCCGATGACACCATGAAAAGTAGCCTTTAATGCCTCATTTTTATATTTTCCTTTAGTACAGCCCATAGGCATTTTGGACCTTCCCAAAAAAATTTTCTCCTAGTTTTTATTTTAATTTTTAATTTTATCATCCTTTAATTAAGTCTTGGAGTGCCAAAAGTAAGTCAGACATAATAAGGTGTCTACAGCTGCCCTTCTTTGGCCGTTGTAAGTATTAGGAATAGGGCAAAAATAAATAAACACCATTTTATTCGAGTAGGATGATGGTTTCATATGCTTGCAAAAGAGTAAAAAGCTATTTAGTATCACGTCGAGATGGGTTAAATATACTTGAAAAAAAAAGATTTTGATGAGTTTTGTAGGGTTTGACCTCCCTACTAAGCTATTTTTGAGTTTTACCTTAAACAAGTGCCATCAGCTTGTGTAAGCTTCGAAATAGGTAAAGAAAGATGTCTAACTCTTCATGGACAAAGGTAGACAAGTGCCACCAACTTGTATAGGCTTTAAGGTAAGTAAAAAAAGGCTTCCAAATCTTTGTGGACTAAAGTAAATAGGTGCTACTAGCTTGTATAAGCTTTATGGCAGGGAAATGTCCTATCTTTGAGAACTGAGGTAGGCAGTTGCCATCAGCTTGTGTAGGCTTTGATAAGCATCCTGCTCTTTGAGGACTGAAGTAGGTAGTTGCTACCAGTTTGTGTAGGCTTTGAGGTAGGGAAGCATCTTGCTTTTTGAGGACTGAGGTAGGTAGTTCCTGCCACTTGTGTGGGCTTTGTTAAACGTCCTGCTCTTCAAGGACTTAGGTAGGTAGTTGCCACCAGCTTGTGTGGGCTTTGATAAGCATCCTGCACTTTGAAGGGTAGGTAAGTGCCATGGCTACTTGGAGTCCTATGATGCAGGCTTTATATTTAGCTATGTTGTTGGTGTAGTCAAAGTTCAGCTTAGCTATGAAAAGGTAATGGTTTCTCTTTGACGAGATGAGAATTGCCTTAATTCCATGCCCCAGTGTGTTTCAAGCTCCATCGAAGTACATTTTCCACAATGACCCATACTTGACAGTGTTCTCTGCCTCAGATATGCACATCAAGTCTTCGTTAGGATATTTAAAGTCTAAAAGCTGATAGTCATATGTTGCTCGACTTGCCAAAATATCTGCTATTGCACTAACTTTGATGACTTTTTGGTTCACATACACGATATCATACATAGAAAGCATAACTTGCCATCTGGCTAACCTTTTAGACAAAGCAAGAGCTTTGCATAAATACTTGATGGGATCAAGTAAAGTGATTAGCCATGTAGTATGGTACAACATGTATTGCCTTAACCTTTAGGCTTTAAGCTAAAACACAACATAGCTTCTCTATGAAGGAATAATTATTTTCATATTCTGTAAACCTCTTGCTTAGGTAATAGATAGGATATTCCTTCTTTCCTGACTCATCATGTTGTCTTAATAAATAGCCCATCGACTTGTCTAGAATTGATATACAAGATTAGCGGTTGGCTAGGCACTGATGGCACAAGTACTGAAAAGTTCAAAAGGTAATGTTCAACCTTATCAAAAGCTTCTTCGCGTTCTTGATTCCATTCTCTGAGTTTTATTTTTAAAATTATTGATAGATAAAATCCCATTTGTCAGTCAACTGAGATATGAATTAGGCTATGTAGTTCAGTCTTCCCAAGAAACTTGTCATTTCATTTTAAGTTCGAGATACAAATTTTGAATGGCCTTAACCTTATCAAGATCAATCTTTATTCCTTTCTCGCTCACAATGAAACCTAATAGTTTACTGGATGTGGCACCGAATGTCTATTTGGCAAGATTCAGCTTAAGCTAGTATTTACGAAACCTCTTAAAGAGTTTTCATAAATTATCCATATGTTTACTCTCTTTTGGCGACTTGGTGATAATATTATTCACATAAACCTCGATTTCCTTATGCATGAGATCATGGAATAATGTTACCATCACTCTTTGGTAAGTTACCTCAGTGTTCTTGAGCCCAAAAGATATCACTTTGTAGCAGAAAATGCCTCACATAGTTATGAATGTGGTTTTTTCCATGTCTTCAGCTGCCATTTTGATTTGGTTATGTCACGAAAACCCATCCATGAAAGAAGAATTACATTTTTGGAAGTATTGTCTACTAGGGTATCAATGTGAGGTAAAAGGAAATTATGTTTTGGGCTAGCTTAATTTAGATCCCTATAATCTACACACATTCACACTTTAACATTCTTCTTAGGAATTGGACTATATTGGCTAACTATTCAGGATATTTGGCTACTTTGAGAAATCATGCTTTAAATTGTTTCTTCACTTTTTCTTTGATCTTTAGAAGTATTTTAGGCTTTATCCTATCAAGCTTTTGTTGTATGGGTTACATTTAGGTTTTAAGTGGAAGTTTATGGACCACAATGGTGGTATCTAAACCAACTATGTCTTGGTAGGACCAGGCGAACACATCTTAATATTCTTAGAAGAGACTTATTAGTTCAGCTCGAGTTGATAGTTTTATGGAAGTTTTGATTTTAACTTCTTTCTTATCCTCTTCTATTGCAAGGTTTAATGTTTTAGTGTGTTCTCCATGAGGTAATATATGTTTTTCTTCCTGTTCAACTAGTTTGAGTAGGTCTACGGGTATAGGGTTCTCTTCAAGATCTTCTTCAGCTTTGCCCTCACCGATATAGATTGGTCGTTTGAAATCGATTTATGAAGTTTCAGTATGAACATTCATGTCACCTTCGTCAGGGTACCTAAAATTATGAAAAAGAACAATATAGGTGTAAAAATATGTAAAGAAAGGTCTAAGGTTGGCGAGAACTATGAACACAAAGAATGAATGCATAATGCTTAGTCATTTTCATTAATAACACTTAATAAAAGTTGCCCATACAAAGGATCCTACAATGCTTTTGGGTGAGAGCATGTAGGTTTAGTTCATACAATTACTTTGAAATAGACTTAAACAGAACAGGAATCTCTGTCTCAATCCAAACACTCGAAAAAAATCTTGGAGGGCATAGACTAGTCTCTAGACTTATGGTTGATATCTCTAGCTTATCAATCGCATTGATAGAGAAATCCTCAAACGCCTGCTTAACGTTAGCGGAGCCAGTGTTTACATGTCCTCTTAAGTGAAAACTTTCCCAAAGTGGTGGGAATATCATTGGCTCATCCTCCATGTCTTCTCTTGAAAAATAAGCCATCTTCTTCTCATATTTTTTTTTAGGTTATCTTTTTTGTTGCGCATAGGCTTGAATCTTAGCCCTTTTTTGTCGATCTAGTTGACAACGTTTAATGCTTCAGCAATCCTTTCAAAATGTTTTTTGAATCCTTTTCTAGCCTAGGCACATTTAGTGATAGTCAACTTCATACCCATGTGAGTAATCTCTGATAGGCAGGGCTGAACCATTGGCAACCTTTCCTTGACACAAACTTAAAGGATTGGAAAGAGAATTCTGGGATATCTTTGTCAGGTTCGACATATGGGGCATCAGTTGAGGTAGCAACAATGATATCTTCTTCTCCTCCAATACTGACGACTTTATTCTTGATGACAAATTTTAACTTTTGGTACAAAGATGATGGTATTGCCCCAGATAGAATGAATCTAAGGCCTTCCTAATAGGTAGTTATACGATCGAGCAATGTCCATCACATGGAAGTCAACTTCGTAAGTAAATAGGTCAATTTAGAGTGGAATGGTGATGTTACCTACAATGTTTCGATAAGTTCCACCAAATGCCTACACAGTCGTACGACTATTCTAGATATAAGATGCATTAATGAGGAGCTTGTTCAAGCATGACATAGGCATTACATTTAAAGCTGACCCATTATCAATGAGCATCTTGGGCAACGTGGTGCCTTTACAATACGTGGTGATATGAAGGGCTTTGTAGTTTCCTCTCTCCCTAAGTGGGATTTCATCATCGCTGAAATATATGTAATTATCGGGAGTGATGTTGCTCTCTAATCGATCCAATTGACCTATAGAAATGTCAAAAGGGATATAGGCTTCATTCAAAACTTTGAGAACGGCATTCTTGTGAGCTTTAGAATTCAATAATAGTGACAACATAGATATCTTGGAGAGTTGCTTGTTCAATTGATTGATGATGCTGTATTCATTGTGTTTGACGAACTTAAGGAATTATGTAGGTTCTTTCTCATTAACTGGCACTTTGAAGGCTACCAAATCTGAGTTTTTCATTTCAAATGCTTAAGGAACAGGACTAGTATTCTCTTGTTGAGTTTCATTTTTTAATGCTGCTAGGGCAACCTTGGGGCAAAATCAAGTATTTATGCTTAAACTCATGGCCTAATAAGGCTGAATATCTATTTTCCAATACCAGCATTTATAGTTTACAAGAAGTTTGTTGAAATGCCTTAATGTGATCGTAAGTGCGTTGTTCAATGGCATGGATAATAGATCATTCATTTGCCTACATTCCTCTAAACTTTAAATGGATCTTTGATTCCACTACCATGGACCTCTAGTGGTGGAAATTCGCATGTCTGTGACCTTAATTCATGTCTAGTAAAATACTAAAAATTGAAAACTCGTTGTTTTAGTATTGGCAGTAGCTCAATCGCATTTAGAAAAATTATTTTTGAACCTTACAAAATTTTTATAAATTTTTTGGTATTTTTTTATAAAGGATATTGAATTTTCTTTCCAATGGTTTCTTGTTTGCTTCTAAAAGAGTTTGGATAGGGGAGTTATGATTTTTTGAACATGCGTTATCCAAAACCCCAAAAGCTAGCGATTAGACTTTAATATGAGCAATTCATGATTTTTCTTGATTTTTTAAATATTTTCCTAGAAACTACATAAAATTCTCTTTTAGCAAAGTTATCATTTGTGGCTTTTCAAGTCTGAATGAATATAAAGCAAACTTTCAAAATTTACTGCACCATTCCCCTGCACCTGCTATTAGTGCTAAACTGGGTCTAACTTTAAAAATTATTTTCTCCCAAAAGGCAAGTTTGAGGGATTTTCTAATATTATTATATTAGTTCTTGTCAACTTACCTTTCCAACAGTTTCTTGTTTGCCTCTTAAAACCATCAGATGAACTTGGAATAAATTCGGGAAGTTGAATAGCTTGAAGTTTTCCCCTATTTTTAGCCTTACTCAAATTTAAGTAATTGTCTGAATCACTTCTCCGACGCGATTGAGTGCTCGAAACGAGTTAGATTAGTGGCTCGATAAGTTTTCTTATCATGTATGAGTGCTATTAGGTTTGGATCAAGGCCTGATCATTTTCAAAAAATCAACTAAAACTCTTTATTTGAATTTTTGATTTTAAACCAAAAATCCACCTTTTATCAAAATACCCAAAAAAATTTTATTTTCCAAAGATCATAAATTTCTCGTCCACATAGGTTTTTCAACCCTATTTTTCAAAAATTTCATCCAAATTAAGATTTTCTCCCTCCCAATTCCTCTAGACCTTTTAACTAAACCTTAGTTTTTATGCCTTAATTGACTTATGAGTCCAAACATCTCTCAAATTTATTATTTTGGTTGTTTCTAGAAAACCAATAACAATTACGATATACACCCCAATCGACCCTCCTTCTCATGGTTTATGTGTTTTATTTACACCATATTTATTATATTTTTCTATGCCATACTAACAGCTTTCCTTTGTTGGCGATAATTTTGTGCTCATGTTTTAAAATTGATTTTCTTAAAAGATTATTGAGTTAATGTTCTATGTTGATATCCTTCTAGTATTCAACATGGAATATCCTTTTCAAATTAAAAATTTGCAAATTATTTTTACCAAAAATTCTATGTTTCTCCATCTTCCCAGGTTGCATAAAGGAGCTCAAATTTATTACAAAAAATGAATTTATAATTTTCAAAAATACATCATAAAAGGGGATTATACTAAAATAACGACAACTTAAAAACCAAGAAAACTAAAATGGAGATAATATACAGCTAGATGTTATCAGTTTAGGGCACCATCAGGATGCTAATCCTTCCCCAATCATAACCAACTCTGGGATCCATTTACCATACTCTGGTTCACGTATGTTGTAAAATCAACACTTAGAGTCTCATAACTCAAGGTACTGGTTTTA
>JBBYHL010239573.1:58296-76631 GCA_038381835.1 Adansonia madagascariensis
TTCATCAAGTGTATAAGAACTTGAATTACAAGAGTTTGAGGTTACCTTAGGCTCATCAAGAGCCATAAGGCAAAGGTTACCAATTTGGTCTTCCTTAGAGTCATCATCATCGAAAAAGTCTATATCACTCTAATTTTCTACAAATTCTTTCTTCTTTTTCAACAATGGGTAATCGAATTTGTCATAGCTCGATTTGTTGTAATTGTAGCACACCACCTTGTTAACCTTCTTTGTTTGAGATGAATTTTCTTTATTCATTTTCATGAATTTCTTGGAAAAGATGATTGTCTTAACATCTTTGCCATCCTCATCATCATCATCCTTCTCTTTCTTATTCAGGGAAGCCTTCAATGCAACTCTAACTTTTCTTAGTTGCTCCTGTCCATGGTTTATCTTCATTTTTTATGTGAGGAATGATTCGATGAGCTCATCCAAGGCAAAGATATTAAGGTCTTTTGACTCCTCAATTGCAGTCACCTTAGCTTCCTATGACTTAAGGAGGCTATTCAACATTTTTTTGACCATCTCTTTGTTAGGATATATCTTCCCTAGACCCTTCAAACAGTTGACAATGTCCAAAATCTATCAGACATCTCCTTAATACTCTCCTCCATTTTTATCTTGAACACGTCATAGTTAAGGTTAAGCATGCTAATCTTTGATTCTTTGACTTGATTGGTTCTCTGATGTGTGATAGCCAACGTGTCCCATATGTCTTTAGCACTATCACACAAAGACGCCCAGTTATACTTATTGGTCTCAATGCACAAAAGAGAGTGTGCATGGCTTTATCATTTAATTAAACCATCTTGGTATCTTTCTCATCCCATTCCCACTCCCATTCTTCTTTGGAGACTCTAAGAACATCTATCATCTTTGTTGGGATGAATGGGCCCTTCATGATTATTTTTCATACTTGATAATCATTTGCTTAGAAAAATAGCCTTATCCTCATATTCCAATATGCATAATCTTTATTGTTGAGGAGAAGAGGCCTCACGATAGAATGTCTCTCTTGTCCATACCCAGAAAATCACCACTAGCCATTTTACTTGGATCTTTGCTCAAGGATGTTAAGCCTATAAGATTGAGACATAAGCTCTGATACCAATTGTTAAACCTTTTAGTTGTGAAAGAAATCATGAAAGAGTGAATTGATTTTTCAAAATCTTGTTTACAAATTAAAACTTTGATAAATGAACTTGAGAAATCTGATCAATAAACTTCGAAGTGTAAGTTAGCAAATGAAAATAAACAATTAAAGAGAAGGGAAAGGAGAAGCAAACTCAATGATTTAGAGATGTTCGACATCAATTACCTATGTCCCCTACCTTGGCCTCACTTGTTTAGATTTCCCCAATTCATTAACCAAATTACCTACCTTTCGAGGATAAGATATAAACTTTAAACTCCTTATCTTTGTAAGCTAAAATAGTAACCTCTACCCTTTATCTATTGTGGCTAAGATAGAACCATTTCTTTACTTTTTAATGGCTAAGTAGGAATTCTTTCTTTTATAAGATTTTGCCTAAACAAATAAAACATCGAAAGGCTAGGTGTTTACAGGAGTTTTAGCTCAAGGAAAATGTGTAACCCAAGATACAAAATAAAGAATATAAAGATAGGAAGAATTAATCCTATACGATTGTGAACTACTTAGAAAATGATGGAATTGATGAAAGATTTGACTCTAAGCTTTTTCCCTTCGTTCATCATCTTGTTGGAGGTGTTAAAGAGCCTTATTTATAGCATTGATCATGAATATAACTATTAGGAATGTTTGGTGAAGTAATATAACTATTGTGAGCTTCATTTAAGTGATTCTCATTCATTCCCACCAGAATGTATCGATACATTGCATGTATCTGTACAAAAATATGACTATTGGAAAAGCCTTCTATTGATACAACAACGGTGTGTATCGACACATTCTGCATTATATCGATACATTTGAAGGTTTCATGTAAACTGAGCTACTACCAAGTAGTGTATCGACACATACACATGTTATATCGATACATTCATACGAAAATTAATTTCAAGGGGTTTTTCATGATTTAAAACTTTGCAAGACTTATCTCAAAAATAATTTATACCAAGGCATGCATTTAGAACATATTTTTAATTAAGTTAAAGGGCAAAAACCATTTTAGTATTTTTCAAAGTATTATTAAAATGTTTCAAGGAAAAATATTGAGTTGAAAATATATGATCATAAGCTTATTAAGCTTTAGTTTTAGTTATATCTAAACCAATATTAATTCAAAGCTAATATAGCTAACACTACCAAACATAGTGATCTAAACATGTTGACTACATCACTTTTGATTTTAAAATGATCACTCCAAGCAAACACCTTATGTTTACCTTCGGGGTTATTTAAGGTGCGATGAATTGTTTTAATTAGAATGTATAAATGAGATATTTGTTCTCGCAAGCTACTTGGTTTGGCTTGGAGAAAATGAAATTTGACTCAGTCATTGTAGAGCTAAGCTCAAGCTTTATAACTCGAATTACAAAGTGAGTCGAGTTTATGTATTCTAAGGCAAAGCTCTAATAGCTCATTTTAAAAGCCTAAACAAGCTTTTTTTAATTTTAATAAATATTTTTATTTTTAAAGTATTAAAAATCTCAATTAATTCAAACTCGAGCATGACAAAATAATCAAGTTTGAAATCAAACATGAGAATTGTGTTTATTTTTTACCAGGTAAATGAGAATAACCGAATAAGTATAATTACACTTTGATTTTTTATCTCAAATAAAATTTAAATTTTAAAAATAAAAATTAAGCCCAAATCAAATTTCAAGTGAAGCTCAAGTTCAAATTTCTTACTACTAGAACGTCACGTAGATCCACTGCACCTCTAGTTCTAACTTCTTAGAGATCATAGTGTACCCTTTGGTTTGAATTATAAAATTATAGGCTTAACAAAAAAAAACTGACCTAACGGTATTGATTAACAGACACTACTAGAAACTAGCAGTGAGAAATTAGGTTGCCATTATGTATACAGAAGACAATACAACAAGAAATAAAAATTCAGACCAAAGGTCGAATTGGTCGGATTTTTTATTTTCAATTTTTGCTACAATAATAGACAATTATATAAAATAATAAAAATTAGAAATAATAAGAAAAATATAAAAAAATAGAAAAAATAAAGAAAAATCAGAAAAAGTAGAAAAATCTAAAAAACACAAACAAATAATTCAAATTGCATATATACATGAAATTTATTCATTAAATAAAGCAAAGCTCTCATGTCTTCGTAACGTGAAATTTATGCATATCTGAAAAGCAAAGTAATTGGCATATCCCATCAAGAAAGAAAGCAGAAAATGTTCCCAAGACAATGTACTATATATTCTCCAAAATCACCAATCACTTGATTTTTTTTAACTGTTTAACTAATTTTTAATTCCCCATTTTTTATCAATTTTTATCGATTAAAGATTATTCTAATTATACATTATCATTGAATCATCAAACCTATCGATTTTCAATTAACCAACTGATTCAATTTTTTTATTACTGAAATGCAGTATTTCCTAAAGTTTGGATTACACTGGTGCAAAAAGTAGATTATATGGTATACGGATTCGTCCCCAGTTATTAAAAATGTTACATCCATCTTTAATCTTTGAATGGATATGTGAAGAAGGGTGACGTGGAAGTGGGACAGTATGCACCCCGTCGTCCCAACACAATTTCAATCGCAACACTCAGCAACTTAGAAAGCAAAAAGGGTGGGGATGACGTACTAACAGCCAATAGAGAGAGAGCTGCCATCTACGATTAAAGGAGCAGCTCTTTCTGCCAGAAAGCAGATGTGATTTGCATGTGATTAAGACGATACAATATTAATTCTCTCCGGTCTTTAGGGCCACTTTTTTTTTTTTTTTTTTTTTTTCTTTTTCTTGGGACTACAAAACAATCGCATATCAAACTTTTAAATCATAAATGACATAAAGAGATATTAAAGTCAAGCTTTCACACCCTAATCACTGCAATGACTCCATTAAATACTGTATGTAGAGACAGCGGAAGAGGATCTTTGCTGCTGAAAGATATATAATATTGTTAACATAAATAAAGCAGTAAAAAAGGTGAATATAAGCAATATAATGCACCATTGAAACTGATTCCTTTCTTTTCTTATGCTCTTTTGCTTCATTCAAGGGACGTGCATCTACTGAGTGACTAACATCGCCTCACCACCCAGATCAGCAACTTGTCTAACCTCACTCCAACCAAAAAAAAAAAAAAAAAAGAAAGAAAAGAATAGACCGAGAGACGTGGATGAAACTTTCACGATCAGAAGATGACTGACACCTCTTTTTCTCAGTCTATATACCTATTTCCTTCCTTTTCTCCAAATTTAATTTGCTCATCAATCCATTGCCCTTAAAGCATTTAGTCAGTCACGTTCTTTACTCTGCCAATCTGGTCTTCCTAAGCTGAACTCCAAGCTTGGACTATGCAGCTCTATATTTGGCCCGCCCGTTAATATTTTTTGTTGAGTAAAGCTGCTTCCCTGTAAATTTGTAGACTGGCATTTTCCAATGACAAAGAACAAATGTGTAATTAAAAAATCTATGAATTCAAATCTAATTGACAGAAAAATTCTGAAGTCCCTTTCAATATGTTGTAGAAATAACAAAGTAAGAGGTAAATAGTATTGGAAGTTTGGTTTATTATTTTTACTCCGTTGTCTAACACCTCTTGCATCACCACCAACCGCTTCTTAATTGCTAGGCATTCTCTCTTTCCAGTACGAGAGTGACTGTTTTCAAGTTAAGCTTTCTCTTTTTTATTCAATCATGTTAATTATCCAATAATTTATATATACAATTCATGCATAGAAGGATGCGTGTAACTTTCATATCGTACCTCAGTTCCACGTTCATTTTTCTTCTTTCTTCCTCTTTTGATCCGCTTCTGAACAAATTAATCTATTTACTTATCATAAGCAAACCTTTTTTCTTTCTTGTATTTAAGGCTCTCATCATAGATTAAACTTGATCACTAGAATTAATAAGAAGTCAGTACATTACCAACATACACCACACAGCTGTTGGCAATAAGCAAAATTTAAATTCCTGCACGTTAACCTAGATGGTCTAATTATTGTCTAATGCAACACATATGAAGCGGATAATGAAATGTTTTTGACTAATTTGGTTGGATCAGCAGCTTCTGACAACTTACCTCAAACTGATTTCCAGACTGAGCAGATGGAGCTGCCGGTGTAAGCCTATCTGGATTCGTCGAACTCGATAACCAAACTCCCCTAATGCACAAAAATTCATAAGGCAATCAGCTATTTTGACTAATGGTAGCTGCATAATTTCAACCAACAACCCATTAAATTGAGATGAGAGAAGTTCAAAGGCAAATAAACTAGTTATTCAGCATTCTAGCTAGTATTGCTCAACATTCAATCAAAACTTCTATCTTAGATTACATGAAGAGCGAAGGACAGTTTAGCTATTTAGATGGAAGAAAATTTTCCTTCAATATTTACAATTATTAGATGTTGTCATTTCAAAAGTGAACTAACATAATGGTAAAAATATTTATGACAGATCAGAAGGCCGAGTCATTTTTTAACTTTTTAGCCAGTGCCAAGTGCAGTGTAGGCCCTGTTGCAACCAATTTACTGATCTATTGTCATCCACAAGATATAGTTTTTTGAAATGTAAAAGTAATGAGATTCATTTTAATGAACAAAATCCACCCACTGATAAAATCCATGAATGCAGTCGGCTGTTACTGGACCAACAGACATAAAGAGGACACCATGTATCCACTAAAAACAAGTATAGGGTTTAACTTCAACGCCCCTAATGTAATACTTGTCTCTTTACCAAGTGTTATTCTTTCTTAATTTTTGACGTAAGAGAAGCACTTGAATTCAGAAAGCTATCTTTCCAATGCCTCTTTGAAAAACCAAACCTTATTTTGAGAAGAAAACAATAAAATTTATGAAAGAATAACAAGCATCAAAACAAGATTAATAAGCTTACAGAGAGTAGGTGTCTGCCAAACACTAAGTGGAGAGGCCCCCAAACCACGAACTATCGAAACTAGAGACTTGATATCTAGTTGTTAATCGTCTAAATTAAAACTATTTAGAAATAAATGGAGGGCTCCAACTTAATTATATGATCCAATTTGATTAATATCTGAAGAGCTCCAACTTAATTATATGATCCAATTCGATTATAAGACCTACGAAACCAATACTTAAAATATCAGAAAACACCAACCAATACTCTTACGTGTAGATCTAATAATAACAATCAAAGTAACAAAAGATTCTTCCGTATGACAAACTCACAAGAGACAATAAGAACATATTGGACATCCAATCTAAAATCAATTAAAATATGTGGCGAGTCACAATTTAAATATAAAATTAAACTCAAAACTCAACACATTTATAAGATAAAATTACTGTCAAATCCCAACCTTTTTTTGGAAAAAATTTTGATCCATTACAATTGAAAACAATGCAAATATATCAATAGTTAAGTTATCTTCCTTATACTTTATATATAATTATATTTGATGCACACCATATATACAATTCAGATACTATCGGTAAATTAAAAGATACCATCTTATTAATGAATAATTTCAAACATTTAGAAATCCTCAAAAATAAATATCTTTAAACTTTATTGAAAGAAAAACTAGAAAAATTAAATTACATCATGTGATTTGGTGAATGAAAAAAAATTACATCCATGTTGTGTCTTTTTGATAAACTCATATTCTAGAATAAAATTTCGTAGTTTTGGGTGTAAAAACCGATTTAATGAGTGGCAACGGTGTTTTAATGGACGGGAATGTAGTCGTTCTCCACTGAAGCTAGGACTTGGTTTTGACATAATTAGATCCATTTTAAATTTGCAAATTGGGTGCTTCGTAAGCTGATTTTATATAAGAACAGAAATTGCCCCCAATTCGAAGTTCTTTTGGGTACAGTGAAACATAGACTAAAGGCTTTGTTGTTCCGTTAATGGTGGTTGAAGGTATAATGTCGTTATTGGAGCAGTGGCTAGTTGTGGTCGACGTGGATCGTGGTGGTAAGAGTTTTGTTAGGTTCAATTGTGCAAGTCTCGTATGTGTCAGTAATAATAGTGATGATTGTACCAAAAAAATTATGAAATACAAAATTAATTAATGAATGGGATTGAAAGCCAAACCTGACAGTCAAAATCCAAGATAAATTATTGAAATAGATTAGCATTTTTCTTTCTTATTTCCGTATTGTTGCAAACCTCTCAAGTTTTCATAAGAGACATAAAGCACGGAGAAGTAGAGTTGAATGTATATTATGTTGTTGGACAGGAGTTTAGCTATATCAGTTTATTTAGTTAGTTGATATTTAATCGATCTAGAATTCAAATTTCATCATCCGCATTATTTTTTCTATTCCTAGGTTACAACCTGTTTTCTACCAAAATAATGTATATTATGCTGTTTAAAGAAAGAAAATTGGAAAAGTATGGGTGGAAAATAAATATAAATTTTAAACATGAAATAAAGGACTAATATACACCATGTTTATAATATATAAAGAGCAAAAGAAAGTTTTATACGTCTGTTCATGAATTAAAAGGATAAACTACTCAACTGGTCATTCAATTATTCGAAAGTTTTGTCGACTACAACTATTTCAATCAAAATAATGCTATTGAAAGACTCTTGAAAGTTACGGGCTTATGTGTGTAACATCATCCTCTTGTGAGTTAATTAGATAGAAGTTAAGAGTTTATGAGTAGATTAGAAATATAAAAAAATATTCAAGGATATTGGATTAGTCACTCAACTTTCAAAATTTGGCGCCAATGTTGGAAAAATTCATTTTTTTTATTACTCAGCCTTTAATGATTTGATGACATGATACCATGCCATTTGTCAAAGCCCATGTGGCATCGCAACATAATTTAACATACCACATGGCATTATGAATTTTGTGCAAAAAATAATTTTTTAAATAAAAAGATAAATTACACTTTGATCATTTATCTTTTAAAGATTTTCTAATTTGGTCACCTAACTTTGAATATCTTACAATTTGGTCACCAAAATTAGTGAAAATTTTGCCTTTGTGAATATTTGGTCATCGACATGATTTAACAATGATTTAATCACCAATGTTTGTGAAATTTAATATAATAAATTATTTTTTATTTTTTGTCTATTTTGTTGCATGGAATTAAAACTATAAATTTTATTATAATTACAATCTTGATGTTATGAAAATTTTCAACATTTAGATAATTCTTTGATTGGTTGATGTAGTCCATAATAAATACTTATTTAAATTTATTTGGATGAACAGGATGTCAAATACTTGAAGTAATACATTTTAACAGTTTTGAGAAATAGATTTATTCATAAAATTTTCAAATTTAAATAGTATAATTATAATAACATAAACGTTAAAATACAATTTTAATTCTATAAAAATAAAAAATAATGAATGCTTATTTCTTATTTTTATAAATTTTGAATGCTTATTTGAGTATTATCTCATGATATATTAATATATATAACAAAAATAATAAATAATTTATTTTAGCGAATTTCAAAATTGTTGATGATGAAATCATCATAAAAAGCTATATCACCAATGAACCATTGAAATTGGAGATTAAAATTTAAATTTAATAATATACTTACTTTGATTATTAATGATGATTTATATATTAAATAAGTCCCTAAAATTTTTCACTTTTTTAATTCCTAACACTTTTCTTTTAGTCAAATAAATTCTTATAAATAAATGAGAAAATATATTAAGCCAATTAGAATCGAACTTTCTTTTCTTTTTTTGTTTTAAGTATTGTTTTAAGTCAATGAGAAAAATAAATTTATCATTGTTGATCAAATTGTGAAGTTTTCAAAGTTAGATAACCAAAATAGAGATTCTCGAAAAGTTAAGTGAACAATATAATTTATCGTTTTTCATTTTCCAAAAAAAAATTATTTTTCTCAAAATCCATAATGCCATACGGACATCGCAAGATGGCATCTAACCATGTCAACCATTTGTTAATCTCTAATGGTTAGGTGACCAAATTAATGAATTTTTATAATGTTGGTGCCTAGATTGATAATTTTAAAAGTTGGGTGACCAAATCCAAAAACTCTACTAGTTAAGTAGCCACCCACGTATTTTACTCTAACTAATAATTGCAGAAAATAATGAAAAGGATGATGCATATAGAAATGTAAACGCATCAAGCTATTTAAACTCAATTTGTATGAATATTCAAATTCAATTCAAACATTAACAAAGCTCAAGCTGTTGAAGTAATAAGTTAAAGTTGAGCCAAGTTCAAGCTTTAGATATTTGCCATGGTTTGAATTGGACTATGTTTGTATTGTAATATCAAAACATTATGAAATATCATGTAGTGAAGAATTGATAAAAGAGATGTAGCTAGCTAAAAGAGTTTACAAATGAAAGATAGTGATGAGAAAGTGGCAACCACTCAATAAATCCTATCTTAGGCTTTGATTTGGAGAGAGGTGAGAGGATGGATGGATATGCAAAAGAAGAAAATAAATGATTTTCTCATGCTTGTAGGAAAAAAAGGGAAAAGAAAAAAAGAAATTTTCATTGGCTTTTTATCCATACTAAAAAACACAATTCTCCTTATTATTGAAAAATATTATTGTAGGAGAAAAATAAGAGAGATGAATTATGTATTGAGAATATCCAATATTCTTTTTTTTTCCTCAATAAGAAAATATTATTCTACTCTTGACATAAAGGGTACAATGGTAAATAATGTGACTTTTTCCTCAATTTTTTAAGGAATCAATAACTTTTCTTCTTAGGATTTATATTTGATGCACTATCAGTGCATAGCTCTACACACTGATAGTGATTTGATAATGCCTTAAAAATATGATTATTTATATTTATTTTTCAAGTTTTTTTTAAATTATATATATATATATATATATTGATGAGGTATCATTGTTTGATTTACTAACAATGTATGGGATTATACAGTAAGAATGTATCAAATACAAATGCTTCTTCTTATTCACATTTTTTTGACTTTTCAAACTAGTGTAAAAGATATTGTCTGTTCTCATTTTTTTTTTCAATTTATTCTATCTTTACATCTTTTATTCTTACAAATCTTTGTACTGATCTTCAAACTGAAATTTTCTTAAATAACTTTTAACATGCATATAGTAAAAGCATTAAAAACGAACATGTTTTAGAACAAATTAGTATTAGTGGCTTATATATATATATATATATATACACTTAGACAAACTAAAAGTACTTTGTACTAAGCGTGGAGTGCACACAAGCCTTTGCACAAAAAGAATAATGGTGTATTTGGTAGAGTAGAAAAATAGATTGATGGATAGAGGAATGAATTTTAGGTGTACTTGATAGAAGATTTTATGATTTTTTACTTTATTAACAATCACTCAAAATTAAAAAGAAAGGAGTGATGAAAATGACAATGGTGTGAGTCAAGTGTATATACTTATAAGATTATCTATTATATTTTAAATTTTATTTTTCATCTTAACTAAAAATGAAATAATAGTAAAATAATATATTTATTCATTTTTTAATCTCATTTTTCAATTATACCAAGCAATGCATAAAAAATGATTTTTTCTTTTTATTTCTCCATCTTTCCCATCAAGTGTAATATGAAAAGAAGCTAAAATATTTTTGTTCTTTCTAATCTTCTATCTTTCCACTATTTTATCCACAAACCTCTCGCTAAAAGTTACTGACTAAATTTAGATACTTGATTTTTTCGATAATTATAAATTTAAGAAAATTCATTAAAAATATATTAATGTCTTTTTAATTTCTTTCCAAGTGGTTCAAGATTCATGAACCCCTTCTCCCCCAAATAAATAAATGTATATCTATAACATATATAAAAGTACAAATATGAAAACCTTTGAATTGATAAAAAAAATCATATTTTGTTCACTATATTTTCAATTGCCATTATAATTTTTTTCTTGTTACTATTAATAAGATTTATCTAATTTATAAATAAGAAGTTTAATTGCATTAAAACTTTTGTTAAATGAATTAATTATGTATATGAAATTACTTTATCTTAAAAAGTTTTAATTTTTCACTTATCTTAAAAAGAAATTAATTTATTTAATATAAGTAAAAAAATTTATAATTTACATTGAGTTTAACATTAAATTATATTATTTTCAGAGTTTTAATTTTTTGTTACACTTAAAATACAAATGAATTTATGTGATAAAAAAAAGTTAAAATTAATTTTACATTAACTTTAAAATTTGTAAATCTTATATTAATTTCATATAATTTAATTTGCACATGAAAACAAATTTTATACATTAACACAAATTTAATTAATAAATCTTTTTTAATTCTATTTATTTGTAACATATACTATAATATGGTTAAATTTTTATAAAACAATGAGAATTCACACGTGACACACATGACACGAGTACTAGTATATATAACGAGTAAGATCTACTTATATTAGTAAAATTAATTAGTTTGAGATATTTGTAAAACTTTTCATATAATTAATATTTTAACAAACCGACCATTGGATTTAACAATATAATTTTACTCAACGTACACATAAAGTTTTGAATCAATCTGACATCTCGATCATATCGATTGAAAATACTAATTTTTTCAATATATATTAAACAGTTGAAATTATTTTACATCAAATAAATCGTTAAAATTTTTAATTTACTCAAATTTGATATGTATAATGTACATGAATAAAATATGAAATATGATATGTACAACTAATTTAGCTTTACACTTATATATATATATAACACTAGGCAATACCCATTGAAATATAAGTAGTATTTATTACTTGTTATCGTATATATAAGAAATGCTATATGTGTGTGTATATATATATGTATATACATATATATTTAATTATTTATATAGTAGTAGCTAGTTTATGAATGAAATTCCAAGGGTTGTTACGGTAATTCACTCCTCCAGAAAATTAAGAATAAAAGCTGAACAGAATAGACAGACTCGTGGCTAAATGTGAACATCGATTGCACGTATCTATCTAAATGGAAAATGGGGCAAGGCAAGCTTTCTTCCATCTAAAGAGGTGAATGCTAAAAGAAAAAGCTGATTTTTTTAAGTAAAAAAGAAAGGTTATACACACACACACACACACACAACTTTCTCATACTTGATAGGCTTAGCGAGAAACTAAAAAAAGGTTAAATATATACACACACACACACCCCTCTCTTATGCTGAATAGAATTAGCGAGAAACCAACTGTCAGTGCCTAACCTGAGTGGTCAACTGCTAGGGCTGCTAAAGCTAAATAGCTATAGCTATAAATATGAGTTTCTGTGCACACGGCTTTCAGAATTAAAGAAATTGGGATCGCGTCGTTCTCGTCTCTCGAACTTAAACCAACCGATTAATATAATATATATTAACTAGTCAAAGGCGCAGATTTTTTATTCACTTTTAAAGGGATAAAGGCAGGAGGTATATGTTAATGTAAGCACTTTGGGTTATATCATTCATCGATTAGGAAGAAAGCATAAAATTTTAAAAAGATGAATTAAACTTTAAAAATTAAAAAAAAAAAAAAAAAAGAAGAAGCAAAAGCAGCCGTAAGGAAAACTCTTTTTAGTTTTTTTTTTCTTTATATATACAAGTGATAAAAAAAAGTATTGTGAGTGTTGTGGAGCTCTTTTTTTTTTTTTTTTTTATTTTGCTAATTAGCTAAAGCTACTCCTGCATTACAAGGCAAATTAAAACAATAACAGAAAAGCAAACGCAGCATTTATATATATATATATATATATATATATTACTCATGCAAACTCAACTTTAACTATTATTTTTGAAATTATAAAATTTTTAAAAAATAATGATCAAAATTGAATTTGTTTACTAAAAAATCAAACAAGAACAAAGAAAATGAGAGTATATTTAAAAGAAAAAAACAAACAAACAATAAAAACAACATGAGCTGGAGAAGAGAGGGATTGAGAGACATACCTGGAAGAGTTACTCCAAAGATTAGTAGAGGGATGGCCATCAACATTACTATTAAAATTATCATGTTCTAAGGATAAATTTGGACTTCCTGATCTCTGGTTCACTGAATAGTTAACATTCTGACTCACTGCATTTCTGGCAGCCGGCAAATAATCTTCTTCTGATCTAGATCCATCTGCCACAAGTAATTTTACTTATATATTCACAAATTTTAACAAAGAAGACAATGAAGTACTATTAGAACCATAATCAATAGATCTTTAATTTTAATTATCTGTTTGATCTCACACACATAAATATTTCATGAATATTAAATTAATGAATATAGTTATAAAATACTATTGATTAAATTAAAGGATAAAAAGTTAAGCAAAAAGAAAGTATAAAATTATATATGCATATATTCTTATATGTATAAGAATACGAGCAAAAACTGTTGGTTGTGAATACATAGAAGAGCGTGAGAATCTTTAAGTTTGAATAATGTTTCTCAAAATCATGGAAATGTATATAAAATTAATACTATTAGGTCAAAATGAAGCAGTTTATTATTAATTCATATAATTTGTTAAAGAGCATTTTTAAGTGTTCTTTATAATTAGCTAATAATAATAACATTATATTAAAGTGTAATAATTGGTATTTTTATCAAAATTTCTAATGCACGATGTTAATATTACTAGATATAATAATAAATTTAAAAATTAACTTCAAGGTACTTATTAATATAAAATATGATAATATTAATATTTATTTATATTATTATAAAATGAGTAACTAAGTTAGTGTTACGAGTTAACCAGATAGCGACTCAATGAATAAAATATAAAAAAACTAATTAAATTAATAGTGATATGGACATTTACATACTTTTATATTAAAAACTATTAAAACTTTTTTTAAAAAATTTCCACTTCTTAAAAATACTTACTACTTCTTAAAAACTATTTAAATTTAAAAAACTACCCACTTAATTTACTAACTACCCATTTTAAAAATATTTGCTTATTTTTTTGAATATTTATTTATTAATCTTTTTAATTTTTTTTTAAAATATATGTTTTTAGGACGTGCCAATTCTAGTATAATAAATTTAAAAAATAACTTTAAAGCAGTTTTTAATATAAAAGTAGTGAGGGAAAATGCAATACCTGAGGAAGATGCAGGTTTGTCAGTGCTCTTGACAGTTCTATACATCTGCGATGCAAAAGGAGACAAAGATCATAATGTATTTAAAACGAACGAAAAAGGGAAAAAAGAACTAGCTAAAAAGAAAGAAATAAAGAAAGAGAGAAGCCTCTGGTTTTGCTAGGATAGCATACAAATAAAGAAAAAAAAAAGATAAATTAACCCAGTCAAAAAAATCATATCAAATCAAATCAGACGCTTCTCTTTGTGGATTTTTGTTGGTTTGTTTATTAACCACGAGGTTGATGGTATTGTTTGGTAAGATTAGTAATGGCCTTGTATTATTGAGAAATGATGGCTACTTTTTTCTCTCTCTTTAATCCTATTTTATCTCTAAAAGTTGAATTTGTTCTGTATCACAAAACAGACTTCAACTGTTCATTCACTACTGCAGCTCATGGGCTCTTGTGCCGTACGTGGATGGGTTAGATTGGAAAGCTTTTTTCTCTTTTACCAGGGGTTATCCCCACACACCGGTGAGACCGTGAGAAAGAGACGGCACGCCGATGAGACTGAGCTATGCCTTTTTTCTTGTGATTGCCACAACCGGAACATATATGAGATGAAAACAAGCCAAAAAAAAAAAAAAGTAGGGTTTGAACTTAAATTTCAACTCTTTGCCGTACCTGTAAATGGCTTTTGACATGGGCAAGGGTTAGATCTTTAACATCCATTAGCTCTAAAACTGACTTGGGAGTAGCTCCTATCAAGCTCATCAAATTAATTGGAAATTAGTCCCAAAACCAAAACTACTTAAAAATTTATCTACAGATTCATCCGTCTCTAGATAAATCGATCGCACAAAATAAATAAGTAAATAAATAAATATGTAAGAGATTGGATTACTTTCATGACCACCAAGAAGCTCCACAGCATGAACAAAGCGAGCATGAAGAGAGCTGGTCCAACGCATTCTGGGTGCCCTCATATTTCTCTTGTTATGAAGTTTGGGCATAAATCTTGATCGAATCATTTCATTACACAAGTCTGAACGACCCACGGCCGCTCTATACGGGGTGTATTGCTGATGATGAAACTGGGGTCTTAGTGTCTCCATTGAAATTGCATTAAACCTAGGTGCACTTCCTATTCTATAAGCATCGGGTGAGTGCAACAGCGATGAAGCTGAGGAAGAACAATTATACGATGAATAGGGCGACGTCTGATAAAAGCGTAACTTATTAACATCCATATCTAACAAACTATCAGAACTCGGGAACGGAAATGACGTACAGTTACTGTATACTGGAATTCCTTTGATTGGTTTCAGTCCTGAAACATCTAGTAATGAAATTCCATGATTTATATTACATAGTTGGCCACTGCTACCACATTTGACAGGATTTCTTTGCCTTATTTGATCATCATCGTTGCCTGGTGCTGCCCCAAATCTTCTTTCCCAAGAGCTCTCAGCCTCTAAGGCACTGCTTGCGGGATTTGCTAAGGAAAGCTCGGTGTCAGCTTGGGAACCCGGCTTTATGGAACTATCACTGTGCGATTTTAGACGGTCATCTTTGCGCCAAATATCAAAGGAAGAATCCCCTTCGTTATTGCCTGTGCAAACTGAGGTAGGAGCACTTTTGGGAGGGCTAATGTGCAGTGAAAGATCAGGAATCCGATTCAAAGACTGTTCACTGAAATCCCCTTTATGGAACATCTTTATTTTCCAAGAGAAGGGTTGCACTTCGAGATGTGGCTACCGTCAGAGAATATTAAAAAAAAAAAAAAAGGATGAGAAAACACAAATTTCGGGTGCAGATGAGGAGCTCAGCTAGCAAGGAAAGAAATTAAGAAAACCCTTAGCTGAGAAAAAGCAGTGGAAAAAGAAAAGAAAAGAAAAGAAAACTTTTTGTGCTCTTCAAAGAACAGACATCGAGAGAGAGAGAGAGATGCGGTGTTGCAATGAGAATAGAATAATAAGTATGTGTAAAATTAACTAAAAGGAAAGGATTGGGAGGAAGCAAGCAAGAGATCAAAAGATAGATTTTTGGATGGAGAGAGTTGGTTTTTCCTTGGTTCTACCTCCTCGAGAGTATATATAGGAAAATGACACTTCAACAAAGACTCTGTCTCTCATCTCTCCTTTTCTCAATAGTCAATACAATTACACGCAAAATCAGCATAAATGTTGTAGAGAAAGATAGAATTGAAGAGGACGAGCTGTGTATGTGTGTATTGTATACTTCCTTTTTCCCCCACTCTCTTCGCATATATCTTTACAAATTCTCTGACCAATCCTATTTCTCCTTCCTTTATATATAATTTTTCTACAATCACATGCCTCTTTCTTTTCCTGCTAACTTGCGGGTAATACAGACTATATAGATGCTCAATTTTAATTTTATATAAATAACTCAGTAAAGATTGATGGATAGAAAGAGTATAATTTTTTTTTTAAAAAAAAAATAAAGAACAAAACTAAAGTTTGAGTGAGAATATATATACTTATATATATTTCTTAAAATCATTTCTAGTGGTTATATGATCTTGAATCAAATATTAATCATTAACCCATTTTTTATTTGTTACATCAATTGACAGAAAGAATCTAAAATTTAGCATCACTAATTCTCCATATATTTTTAAATATTCCCAATGAATCCTTGCATATATGCATATATATATATATATATATATATATATGCGATAAAAAAGAAAATGATTTACACATTTTTTAAAGATACTCCTCAAAAATATATAATAAAAATTAAAGAGTATTTTGAAAATTTGGAGTTATATGATGAATTCTTTTATGAATTTGTTGTAAAATTTGTGTTTTTAAAAAGCTCATTAAAAAAAGTGTTTGTAACATTTTCCTACTAGAAATAATGCTATGGTGATGATCTTATTTTAAAGTACGTAAAAACATTTTTTCATACAAAGAGATCATAATCTGCGAATAGAAGAAGCGTTAGATATAAAAATTTGAATCCTAAATATATTAAACATAATTTTTAAAAATGTATGCATGAATTAATTAAACTAAACTCTGAGTTTAACATGCAAAATCTTTTTCCCCATATTAATGATTGAAGAATCCAGGTTTTAAGTAGAGTTTTCTTAAAATGGGATATTGATTCCATCATTAAGAAAAGGAATGCCGCAATTAACCTTAAAATTGTTTGTGCCAACTGTATTTCCTCTAGAATGCAACTTTTCAATCCGTAGGTTATACGTGTATATATTTGGGCCATATATAGCGTTTATAATCAAATATCTACTATAATCAAAGGGGAGAAAAACGAATTCAGACTCTTTAAACTATAAAAATACATATATTTATTATTGAACTAAATGTTAAAGTATTTTGTTTGGAATCCGTTCTTAATCAACGTAAATCATTATTAAAATCATAGTAATGTGATGGAGTAATTATTGGGAGATGCATGGGAAAAATGAAATAAAAAATTAAAAAAAGAGGGGTGGGGGAGATATATACTATATAAGATATAGACAGATGAGGATCCAGCATTGATATCAGGCATTGCTGTCCACAACTTGGCAGTCATGGAAATAGTAAAGAAACCGAAGGTGATGGTAGCATTTCTCATAAATGAATTAATAAATGGGGTGGAAGTAATTGTCAAGGGATATTGATTAAATTGATGGACCCATTGACCTGAATATGTGGGAGAGAGCCCCTCTCTAAAGGCTTCTTTGTTTGCTTTCATAGATGAGAGAGTTATAAAATCTAGACCCATTGCTTCGTAAGTTTCTTATTCCTTTTCATCATTCCAAATATTCCCTTCTAATCTTCTAACCACTTTGTCTAAATACATTATGTCACCTTCCTACTCCCAAAATAACATAAAATAAAATGATATTTCTAACATATATAAGTGACAGAAACCTCCCAATTTAGTTTAGCAATTTTAGATTTTTTTTTTTTAATTTTGATCACTTATGAAAAATTACAATTCCTATCACTGACATTTATGTAATTAATTTTTTTTATCACATAGCCGTTAGAGATTTATAGCTTGTTAACATGGCATTGACATGTAATTTATGTAATTATTTGACATGCCACGTGATAGTGTTAAAAAAAATAAATTATACATTTGGTTTTTTTTAGAGTTTTTTTTT
>JBBYHL010239574.1:0-26278 GCA_038381835.1 Adansonia madagascariensis
AGTATTTTTTTAAATAAAATAATATATTTTATTTAAATTTAATTATAAAATATGTAAATATTAATATAAAAAAAACTTTTTAATATTATAAACTATGATTTGTACTTAAATGGGTCGGCTAGGACAAATTTGGCCCTAAGCTTAGAATTTAAAAATTTTCGAGCCATGGATAGACCCATAAAACTAAACTAAAATTTTTTTTCGGGCCAGACGGGGTCAAATTCGTGCCTAGCTTAGAATTTAAAATTACATAAAAGTGGTTACATTGAACATAAAATAAAAAAATGATGTAAACTATACTCAAACCCAAACTTGACCTAAACCCGAACCCGAATTGGCCCGAACCTGGATTGGCCCGAACCTGAATGGACCCGAATCCGAATTAGCCCGAACCCGAAAAAACTCGAACCCGAAATGACCCATCCCAAACCCGCTCGAACCCGTCCAATTACCACCTCTACTTAAAACTACCTTCACAAGCAGTTAAATTGCCGTTAAAAATACTTTATTAAATAAATTTTATAAAATTATTAGATAAACCTTTGTTTTAACATTTAAAATACTCTTGAAAGTGTTACATCTTTTTCCCTTGCTTTTTGCAAATTGAATTGAAATTGAACAATATATTGAAGTTCAAGCTATTGGTTGTCAACCTAAAATGATTTTATTTATATAAGGCTATTTAAAAATACACAAACCATCATTTAATCAAATTTAACAAATATCGATTTTTGGAGGGTGCATTGTTGCTTCTAATATACAAGTAGCCATTGTTAATGTCAGCGAGACCAGCCTCGTACGCATTGTAGAATGCCAGAGATGGAGCAATAATGTATACTACCATTTGAGCTGAGGGAACATGATGGGAAATCAGAATAACAGACATGATAGATGATACTACATATCCGACTTCTCCTATCCACATGGTTATCGGTTCTCTGAGGAAAACTTCGTTTTCGTTTTCAATCCTCAGGCAACTGTTGTGTTCCGATCATCCTTAGCTGCAAACAGGGGCAATTTATGTTGGTTAGTCACTCACTCTCAAAAGTTACATTACCTGACATAGAATAACAAACGGAAACTCCCCATAGGGTATTGGATCCTGTTCATCTAGCTGCCAAGTATAACTCCTGAATATGTACTCTCTTTTCTAATCGGCTAAACAAGCCATGTTTGTAATCTTTTATAGAGCACTTAGAAAAAATGTCATTAAATGGCTCAATGAATTTAAAATATTTTAAAATTGACAGGAGCATAAGGGACACGAGATAAATCCACGAATCAAATTCAACATTATTTGAGGCCATTCGGAGGTTATATATGACCCAGTTAAAAACTTAATTCATATCAAGTCTGAAAGAAATAGCAATTAAGGATGAGGAAAAGTATTAACTGTAGTCAATCCTTTTCCTGGAATTATGAACAACCACCAAAATAATTGCCAAATCATAAGCTCAAATCTTTAGAAAAACAAAAGTTTCCATTGTTTAAACTTGCCCTGTTTAAGTCCTTCAAGCAAGAGTGTTTCAGCTTAATCAAAGTTTCCCATGTGCATACAGCAGATATCCTTCCCATTCAGGATTAATCCAGCCATTGTATAATTTCTCAGAGAAATCATGGAAGATCAGATATGCTTCCTGTATCTTGGAACCACCCTGATTTGGTAGAATAACATGTCATTATACCGTCCATGATTTCTCACTTGGAGTACTATTAAAATGAAAAAAAAATAAAAATTCTATACCACTGCATGATTCAACTACGCATTAGCAAGTTGTATCAGTGTATGGTCCTCATCAATTTGCTGCAAGACCCTCATCTGTTTCTCTGCATAATCTGACCGATGCATCTTAATGAATATTTGCATTTTTAATGCATGCCTGAAAACAGAGATATACATCCGTAATTTTCTTTTTCTTTTTTTTTTTTTTTTGTTACGAATAAAATCTGTTTGTTTGGATCAAAAATCATTCTGATATGTTTGTTCCATGGAAAATAGAAATTTTAATGTGTGGCTGGTATAGAGTAAAATAAATCGGTGTAAACCCAAATGTGCGGCAACTATACCTATTTTGATCTACTGAATCTGGGTGGTATAGATTAAAATAAATATATATATATATGTGCAATTTCAATTTCCTATCCAATACCATGGTCTTATAAGGAAACCATGATCTTTAAATCAGAGCATACAGTTCTCAAACCTAAAAATTATAATTTGTTTAAATTTAATTTTTTAAAATCCAACAAGCCAAATGTCAATATTTAATATATATATATATATATATGTGTGTGTGTGTGTGTGTGTCCCATCAAACTGAGTAATTTCTTAGAAGTAACAACGAACAAAGTAGCAATTGCAATTGCATCTGAGCTGGAAGAAGAAAATAGTAGGTGCGTCAGAGTGACATTCTTCTCCCAGTTGAACTTACTCGTAAGAAAAGTAGATGTCATGCCAGCACAAGCTCCAGTGGCAAGTCTTCCAATAATAGATAACTGGCCATCTTTTCCCATGAAAGTTCTAAAATTCAATAGGAAATAGAAATGAAATGAATATGTCGCCACGTGCCACCTTTAAAATTTCAGATGATCCAAAGGGCTTGCGACTTAAAAATGTATGATATTGGTGGTGATTAAGCCTTTGAGTTATCCTGTGACCGGGATTTGGATTAGGCATAGTAATATAAAGGGGAGAAAGATCGTTGGCTGAATTTCTCATCCAACTAGTATTGGATGGCCACTACGAAGTGGTCATAAACTTAGAGTCGTCACCAATCTTTTTATGCTAGGCATGATCGAATGCTTATTGAAAACAATATTCTGAGTTATAAAACTCAAAACATCAATTTCATGGTCTACAAAGTCCAAAGATTCATTGGTTGGATTCAAGAGTTGGTTACAGGGAAGGATTAGCACCTTCACAATGCTCGAAATAGGTTCCTAGTAACAATGTCTCGCTTCAGTTTCAGCTTAAATGATTCCATTTGGTTATTATTTAGATATAATCCCCTTTAATGCGTGAAATTTTGTTTGTAGATCCGAGTTTTAAAGGAAAACTTAAATCATCTATGCACCTCAGAGGTGTGGGGAACATAGGGATTTTTGTTGAAAGTAAGCTCTAAATTGAGTTTTGAAATTTGGATATTTCATGTCAAGTACTGGAAAGATACCGACACGAAATATCGCTTTACAATTTTTAGAAAACAATTTTCCACAGTCTTAAAGTGGTTTGAGATGATAAAACAACACTGTGACCATATGATCATGGTGGTGCTAAAACTCAAGATCAAGGCTTAGTATATATTTTCTACCAAAAAGGGATTTTGTTTAAAAAAACAACATATTTAAACTCATTTTACCATGAATCCAGATCTAAAATGTTTAATGTATCCCCAATAGTGGAAGACCAATATGATAAAATCTTAAATCCATGCTAGTCTCCATCTATTGGAGGTAGCATGAACTTTACTTGGGGATTTTTTTTAAAAATCATATTTTTGGCAAACAAACATGCATCTTGATAGGAATAACATGAACAAAACATAACATGCACAAAGATGAACATGAACTAAACATGCAAATACACAAAGGTGACATTTTAACATGGAAGTGGGTGACAAAAATGCAATAAGATAACAAATAAGATGCATGGTAATGAGATGAACATATTTAAGCAGAGGAAAGTATGCTGAAGTTTCAAGACAGAATTTTTATGACATAAAACTCCTTAAAATACAAGAAAATGCATGAGCATACTGAATGCATGTTATGAACATTTAAATAAGAGATGAATATGTGAATATGAAAGAAACATGGCAAGAAATGAGTGAACAGAGGTTGTGATAATGGTGAAAATGAAGCATGGCATGTTTGCATATCCAATCAACATCAAGGTACCAAGAGGGTCATCAAGATCCTAAGACTACCAAATCTAAGGCAATAATATTGCATAAAAGTCCTAGGATGGTCATGCAGTATAAAGAGCTCACTAAAATGATGTAGATGAAAACAAAAACAAAAATGTATGGAACAAGGTAGAAAATATACAAAGAAAAGCTTAAATTTTTCTCTCTTCCTAAAATAGTGACTTTAAGCTCAGTCCCTTCCTTATTTTCGCTGTTATTTAGCAAGAAAAGGATGAAAGAAATAAGCTTTTTGGTAATATGGTTGATGGTGAGGTGTTTTAAGGATGTAAGTGTGTGAAAGGTTGAGTTTTTGGAGGTTTTCTGGGGGTGGTTTGGGGGAACTAGGGGAATGGAAGAAGGTTGAGGGGGAAGGCAATGGAACAGTATTTTAGGAAAGTTTCTGTGACTGGATATTGCTAGGGGATTATTGGGAATGGTTAGAAGAGTCCTTTTGCTGAGCCAACTTTGCCTTTTTTAAGCTTAAGGTTCAACTAATGCTTTTGTGAGACAAGGTAAAGGCATTTTTGATATTTCATTCATGCACTAAGGGATATCTCTAGCTACTATGCTTAACTGACTTTCTTCCCATTGGTTCTACCATGCAGAGCAATAGGCAAAAAGGCTGCAAAAGCCAGTAACCAAAGATATGCCCGGCATGCCCTCTTACAACCATATTTTCATGAAAGTGACCTTTGTCATAATTTAGGCTCTAAAATTTTGTTTAAATCTGACCATAGGCCCAAAGTTAAGGTTTGTAATGAATTATGATGGTTTCTTGGTGCAAAAAACATGTTTGAATCAAATTTTCAAAGGCTGAAAAATAATCCATACAGGGTAAAAATGCCTCAGTGTATCGATACAAAGTTGTATTAATATGCAAGGCAATTTTACCCATGAGCATCGATACAATAAGGTGTGTATCGATACTAAAAGCAAAAATTGTTTTTAGTCTCGAGACTTAGAGGCCTGTATCGATACTCCATGGATTTGTATTGATACTCATATTTGTGCATCGATACATTTTGCCAAAAATCATAACTTTAGCTATTGCCAAAGTCTGCGTCGATACAAACATACTATGCATCAGTACCACACCTTAGGTATTGATACCAGACCATCTTGTATCGATACTAAATGTGAAAATTCAAGTTTTTGGTAGATGTAAAGCCCTCGTATAAATACTTATGCATTAATATAACTTGCACGCACCTGCGGCTTCTTGAGTTACCTCATCTTGGTCATAAATAGTGGGAAATTGATCTGTATACTCATCCGAATGACTTTGGTGACACCATAAAAAGTGGCCTTTGATGCCTCATTTTACATTTTTCTTTAATACAGTCCATAGGCATTTTAGACCTTCCTAAAAAAGAATTTTTCTCCTAATAGTGCCTAGCAACATGGCACTTAACAGTTGTTCTCTAGTTTTTATTTTTTATTTTTTGATTCTATCATCTTTCAATTAAGTCCTGGGATGCCAAAAGTTGGCCCTGACAAATAAGGTATCTATAATCATTTTCATCTAGGGATATAGAGCAAGTACTACAAAAGATAGATTATGCATATTCTTTTATTACCTTATAAATTTCATAAGCAAAGAGCTGGACAGAGCTGTAAGGTATGACCCTTATCACCTAAACCAATTAATAGTAAATCTATATTAAGGGCACCTTAACTTAGTAATTCACAGCAATTACATAATCGAAATATAAATTGAAATAACAAATGAAACTGAAAGTAAAAATTGCAATAAACCTAAGGAATGTTTCCCTCCTAGTACTTTTTAATTACATTGTCTTTCCTGATCAATACAATGGCCTGCAATTTATCCTAAAATAGTCATCAAATTTTAAATTATAATCTAATCCAACTACTTGAATAAGCTAAATTCATAATTATCAATTCCAAAAAAGAAAAGGAATGCAAAAGTAGAGCCAAACACATATGAGAATAGGTAAAATAAACCAAAAAACACCTACATAAAATCAATATCCTTTTTTGCACTCTCTTTCCCAGCTTTCACCTCTTGACTCTATAAAAAAACTTATTTTAAAACAAAAGAAAAAGAATGAATTATGGAAAATGTATATAATTCTCAAGTCAATTAAACTATCTATTTTTCAATGAAAATAAGAATGCTAAAATGTATAACTTATAAGAATACCGTGAAATTTTAAATAATTAAGCCAATTTAAAAAAAAAAACATACATTTATTCTTTGGATTAGCTTTCAATTTAGGCTAAAAGCTCTCCATTTCATTGTCCTAAAATCCTTAAATCAAAGACTCCCATTAAAAGGAACTTATAACTATTTAAAATATCAGCGGTCAAGGAACTTAAAAAGATTTATTTAGGAGATGAAAGCTTTACCATTGAATCCCTATGGTTGTTTATGACAGTGAAAAGCAATTATGAGAATGATAAGGCAAGGATGGTGAAAGAACGAGGAAGTAAAGTGATTGAGTCAGAGAACTGTCTTAAAATTTTGAGATTGAAGGAGATTAAAACAACAGAGATAGTGAAAAAATTGGACCTTAGGTTTTGGCTATAAGAAATTAGGGATTAGTTGAGAATTATGAAAAAAATGTGTTTGGGTTTAAATCAAGATTCAATAGGATTTGAGAGAAGCAAAGCAAGAAAGAAATTTTGGAAGGAAAAAAAATGAAACAAAGGTCCTTTATTTGAAGTGAGAGTGTCATTGAAATCCAAGTCATTAAAGGCGATTGTAATTGGTCGAGAAAATGAAAAATAAAAAAAAAGGAAAATGCTGGTGGTTTTTTGAACCCTACAATTAAATTGGCATTAAAATTAAGATTTCTTGTAATGATATGTATGCATTTGTGTATGTCTATGCATGTATGCATATATGTTAATCTATAACATACCATGATAAAGTTATTTTCAATTAAAAATCTACATCATAGAGCTACATACAAAATAAGAACAAAATTAATAAGAAAAGGAAAATTATAAATCGAAAGGGGAAATTGTAGTGAAATAACTAAAAAAAATAACATGGAAAAAAGTACATAAAAAACATAGTCTTATAACCTAATATTTGTACATCATATCTATGGCTACAAAATTTAATGAATATAGCTATATACGTCTATTTTCGTTCAATAATATATGACACATTTACTTTGATATTGGTACTTTGGCACAGGTACCTTGGAACATGCATTTTAGCATAAATACTTATGGCACTGGTACTTTGTTAGAGATACTTTGGCATAACTCTTTGGTAGTATTATTACCTGGCACAGCAAGTTCTAAACATAAAGACTATGGAGTCAACCCTGGAAGGTTGACAACATTTTTTAGTTTTTTCCACACTTGAAATGTCTTGGAGAATACAAATTGGAGGCTTAGGTATGGAAACTGTTAAAAAGTGATTTTCTTAACATTTCCTAGAATACAAGTGCTACATTTTTTTTTCATTGCACAGGTAGTATATTCTTAAGCATGTTATCATATAACCAATGTCCACTCTATGTTATCGAAAGATTCCTGAGGGAGTAACTTCCCATCACTATCTCAACCCACTACTTTTGTAACATCTATTTCTCTCCTTAGTAACCACTCTAGTAACTTCCCTTGGAGAGGCTATGAATAAGGATTCTAAAGCTTTGTTTTAAGATCTTCTAGAAATTTTTAGGCAAATTTACAGTTTTAAAGAATTCTCTACAACTTTTTTTCTCTAAAATCCTAAACCATTGTAACCTTCACCACCCTCAACCATTTATAACCTTCCTTATTACTTCTTGCCAATGTACTTATCTTACAGGGTCTGCTCCAATCTTCTTCTCCGTCATTTCTTTATTACATCCTATTTTATTAGTTTGCAATGTTTCCTCGTCTGTCAAAAATAATCCACTACATTTTGGTGACTCTACTAGGGAGGAGTGATTACATTGAGTAAAACTGTTTTTGACTTTATTTCATCAAAAAATATGAAAGATTCTACTGGAAACCAAAATACAACAATCCTGTCTTACACTCAGGACTTGATGAAGATAATGAAGGCCAACGAAGAAAGAATACAAATGCTTAAAGAGAACAATAGAAAAATGATAGAGATAATTTCCCACTTTACATCCTTCTCTAATACTACTACCTCACAAGTCTAACTTGTGGATAACAAAAATGAAAACAACTCTGATGAAGTTACTCCCATTACAAATGGCAATGGAAAAAAAACCTTCGATGCCTCTAACCCTATACTCCATGGAACCCTTGGCCTAAGTAAAATTACCACCAACACCTAAACCACTGCCGTTGGAAACTAAGGCATGATAAACACCCAAGCTAGAACTTCCACATTGGTTATGCAAACTATTGAAACTCAAAACTTTGTTACAAAGGAAGAGCTCTAGAGATTGCTTGATCAAAAGAACAAAAGCCTTAGTTTCTTTGAATTTGATCTTAAACTTCCATACCCTACTAGGGTAGCTATTAAACTGTATCAAAGGACTATATTAGTCCTAAGTTTAAGCAGTTCAATAGAAAGTCTAGTGATGCCTGTGAGCATACGATGAAGTTTATGGAGACATAAGGGTTGCTGGATTAGATGATGACCTAAAGTTAAAAGAATTTTCTAAGTCATTGACTGAGAAGGCGTACACCTATTATGTTAACCTTGCTTCTAGTTCCATGGAGTCTTGAAGCCAAATGTGTAAAATGTTTGGTGAAAATTTCTTTTTCACCCCAAAAAAAATCACTTTGATTAATTTAGAAAGAAAGCATAAGAAGTCGAAGAAAGATGTTATGGATATCATTCAATGCTTTAGGGAAAGGGTGTTGGACGTTCGAGACTCATGACAAGGAAGAGTTAATAAAGATATGTATACGGGGATGTTTAATGAATTTAGGGTGCATTTAGAGAACTTACCTTTGCCAACCTTTACTACGCTTGTGAAAGCTACCAGAAGAACTAATTATACTGTAATAAGACAAGTGAAAGTAATAGAGTCTTAAGAAAAAGTACTCCTACAGTTAATCCCATCCAAGAAGGAGGTAGAAGGGAAAGAAGAGGTCCACTGCAGCCTAACATACATCCTAAAAAGGATAACCCTAGGAGGATGTAGGATAATGAGGTTAACATTCTACCTCTATTCCCATTTCCAATAGACAGAATGAAAGCTCTTCTTCAAGAATCGGAGATGGTAACATAAATATGCTTTATGTGCCAAGACCCTTAACCGTTGGGGAAAAAGTTAACCCAAGGTATTGTGATTTTTATAAGAGAATAGGTCATCCAACTACAAAGTGTAGATACCTTCACAAAATATTTCATCAGAGAGTATAGGCTAGAGAGATTATCATTAGAAATGATAGAGCCTAGAAAAATCCTTTACTAGCTTATCAGAATGCAAGAGAGCATATGAATACTATTAGTTATACACGAATGATGACCCCACTTCTCTAAATGGTCAATCTAAAAATGTATAAGCTGCTTAAATGGTTACTTCTTCTATAGCAAACTCCCTCATGAAAACATTAAACTTCAGACCTTCTTTAAGCAACTAGGATTTTTAGAAGAATCCAGGAAAGAAGAAGCTTTGTCATGGTAAAAATTATTATGAACAATATAGGGAGTGTAATTTAGTAGGAAAGCTTTTGGGGAAATGTCTTATGAATAAAAAAATACAATAGTGTTTAGAAAGGCAGACATGTGTATACCACACCCCTACCATAATAAGCTTCTTAATGTGAAGAGTAGTATCAAAGGCTATCCTATTAGATGGACCTTTATTGATGAAGTGTCATCTGTGAATCTTATGCCTTTGTCTACTCTGAAGGCAGTGAAGATAGATATTAAGAGCTTGGCAACATACCATGACCATTACTTTATTTGACAGCAAGGAGATTAAAACTTTGGGCTAAGTAACAGTGAATTTTAAAATAGGTCCTGTTCAAGACCAAACCTGCTTCCATGTAATTGATGCAGATATGGCCTACCATGTCCTCATAGGGAAAAAGTTTCTACACATTCATTATACCATTCCTCTTCACGTTAGCAATGTCTTAAGAGTTAGTGGAAGGAAATAAATTTTTATCCCTGCTACTAAGGCACCTTTTGAATGAAATGAGGTGAATTACCCAAATGTTTCCTTCCTTAAGAATGCAATAGTAGAGGGAAAGACTGTTATTACTAGACCTTTTAGGTTTCACTCTCAAAGTGGGAAAAGTATGTGAGGAAGAAAGATAGAAAATGTTAGAAAAAAAGCACAGGGGAGGAAAAAAAAAGCATGGGAATACAAGTGCAGGCAAGGAAGTGAAAAAGTACAAGATACTAGAGTTAGCTCATACACCCATAAGGATGGAAAGACGGTGTATTACTTATGATAGGGCATTGAGTCAAGGGAAAAAGTTTTTTTTTTGCTCCACACCATGGGAATCATCTGATCAACCACCTTCTTGTTCCTAAGTGTAATCTATATGTGAGAGGATGCAAGAGGTAATGCGAGCATCAAAACAATAGCAAGATCAGTGAAGCCCCCAAGTTGAGTTAGAAAGGATCAATATGGCAAGGAAAGAAAAACCAGTAAGACCTCTATTCATAAGTAAGAATCTTTTAAGAGAATAAAAGACTTTATTAATTCATCTTTTACATGATTATAAAGATGTATTTGCTTAGAATTATGAAAAAAAAGCTTGGGTTGGAGAGAAACTTATTACTCATGAATTACGTATCTCTTTTGAAAGTAAACCTATTAAGCAACAAGCTAGTGTGTTCTGACATGAAGTGGAGACTCAGATTAAAGAGGAGATAAATAAGTTGCTTAAGGTAGGTTTTATCAAACCTATACATCATTCTACTTGGCTAGCAAATGTTATGCCAGTAAAAAAGAAGAATAGGATAATAACGGTGTGTGTTGATTTTAGGGATCTAACCAAGTCATGTCCAAAAGATCATTTTTCTCTCCCAAATTTCAATACTCTAGTTAATGCTATCGCTAGTCATGAAATGTTCTTATATATAAATGGGTTCAGTGAATATAATCAAATTAAGATGGCTCTAGGTGATGCAAAGATAACAATTTCAAAACTTTAGTTGGCAACCTTTATTACACTATTATGCTATTTGGATTAAAGAATTCAGAGGCAACATACCAATGTGCTATGACAGTGAGCTTCAATGATATAATGCATGATTGCATGGAAAATTATATGGATGATATTATGGTAAAGTCTAAAAAGGCCTCCAATGACTTAGAAGATTTGATAAAGGTGTTTGAGAGGTATAAAGAGTATAAGCTTCATATGAACCCTTTAAAGTGTGCCATTGGTGTCACTGCTGGAAAGTTCTTAGGTTTTATGGTGCACAAAAAAAGTATAGATATCGACCGGGCAAAAGTAAAAGCTATTCAATGTATGCCTTCTCTAATAAATTAGATGCAACTTAAGAGTCTTTCGGGAAATATTTCATAAATCAAGAGGTCTATTCCAGCCTTAGGAGAAATAATCACACCCTTCTAGAGCCTGTTGAAGAAGAAAGTTCCTTTTATGTGTGGTGAACAACAATAGAAAGCTTTTGAGAAGATTAAGCAGATCTTAAGTTCTCCAATGACAATGACAATGATAATTAAGGATCAATCGATGATATTGTACATCACTTCTACTTCCAACTCTATGGTGCTTTATTAGTATAAGAAGTTGATGGGCAAAAGGGACTTGTGTACTGCTTGAGCAGATGCTTGCATTATAGTGAGTTGATTATCCACTGATGGAGAAATATTATCTCATTTTGGTGTTTGCTACTCAGAAACTTTACCATTATTTCTAGCTCATAACCTCATTATGTTGATTAAGTCTAATCCTATTAAGTATTTACTCTTCAAGCCAGCTTTATCAAGAAGGATAGCAAAGTGGTTTTTATTGTTAGGAGAGTTTAATATATCAATTTCCTGACCAAAGGTCATAAAGTCTCAAGCATTATCATATTTGCTAGCTTATTTTCTATCCTAATATGATGAGGTTATACCAAATTCTATTCTCAGTGAATTGCATAAAGAAGTGTGCTTTATGGATAAAAAGGAAAGGGAATGGAGTTTGTACTTTAACAGCTTTTCAACTAGTAGTGGAGAAGATGCTAGCATAGTTTTGATACCTCCTAGTAGATAAATTAATTCCTTGATGGAGAGTTCAGAGTTAACCTCCTCTTCTTCAAGTAAAAGTGACATCTCTTTAGATGATGACCCAAGTAGAAAATGAAGCTCTTTAATTCCAGGTCTAGAGTTAAACTCCCTAAAATTAGGTAGAGAACCAATCTTTTTAGCATTTAAATTGGATTTCCCTAGACCAATAATCAAGCAAAGTATGAAGCACTTATTTTAGGGTTGCTCACAGCAACTATTATTAGGATTGATAATTTATGCATCTATGGAGATTCTAATCTCATTATTAAGTAAGCTAATAGTGAGTTTGCTTTGAAGAAACCTATGCTAGCTTTTTATGAAACTCTTGTGCAAGCTTTATGGAAAAAGTTTAATGAGCATACTCTAAGAGCCACAAATAGGTATGTTGATGCACTTGCTACCTTAGCTACCAAATTTCATATTTTGGAGGAGAAATAGAACATTGCTATATTAGTGGTTAAAAGAAATTTACCTTACCCAGTTAGTGAGTTACTTCAGCCTCCAAACTATGATGATAGTGAAGATTGGCGAACATCTATCATTGATAAATTACTTGAGCCTACTCCTACTATTATTCTAAGTATAAAGCAATTTATTTTAATTCCTAGTGTACTGTATTATAGAGATATTAATGGTGTTTCCAAAAGTGAGGTGAAAAAAAGATTAGAAGCAGCTCATGAGCAATGGTGTAGGGAGGAAGGTCCACCATTGCATCATTTGCTATAAAAGGCAGGTTACTTCTGGCCAACCATGGCTAACGATGTTTTGCAACTGCAAAAGTATTACAAGAAATGTTTTGAACCACCAAATGTACATGAATATCATTTTGTTGGAAGTACTAGAGATTGGCCTAGGCCTTATATTAAATATCTTAGAAATATAGTTCTTCCAACTAATTGATAGGACACTAGATAACCAAATGGAGAGCTCAATGCTTCTTTCTAAATGGGAATGACTTGTTTCAAGTTTTGTTTTCAGTGAAACCTTTAAAATGTGCCTTTCCAGGTGAAGTGAGCTTATTATTAGAGAAAGTGCATAGTAAGAGTAGTGGAGAACATGAAAGAGGTAGGAAATTGTATCAAAAACTCTTAGACTTGTGGTACTATTGGCTAACAATGAAGGTTATGCTATGCATCACGTAAGAAAGTGTTATCCATGCCAGATCTACAGTAATGTCATACATGCTCTAGCAGTAGAACTCTACAACATTACCAGTCCTTAGCCTTTCCACACTTAGGCATTTAATCTGATTGGGCCTATCAATTCTCCTTTTAAGGGGTATACTTGGATATTGGCAACAACAGAATGTTTTATGAAATTGTTAGAGGCTATCCCCTTGAAAAATTCAACAGGTCCTGCAGTAGCTAATTTCACCAAAGAGAATATTATTTGTCATTTTGGAATACTAGAGAGAATTTTGTTAGAAAATGGAACACCTTTCATTAATAGTAGTGTAAGTGAATTGCTAGCTTTGTTTGATGTAGATCATGTTAGGTCAACCTTTTACTACCCAAAAGGAAATATCCAAGCCAAGGGTACTAATAAAACATTGCTCAAGGTGTTAAGTCGGATGGCATATGAAGATTTAAAAATGTAAAGAGATGCATTGCTAGTGGCACTATAGGTTTATAAGACTTCCAAGCATGAAGTTATGAAGGCAACACCTTTTTTACTAGTTTATGGAATAAAATCTACATTTCATGCGGAGCTACTAATTCCATCTGCAAGGTTAGTGCTAGATACAGAGCTTGATAATGATAGTATGTGGATGTTGGAGTTAGAAGCCTTAAAAGAAAGATGGCATAGAGTAAAGAAGAATCTAATAGTGTATCAAATGAGGTTAAACAGAGCTTATAACAAGCTAGTGAGGAGGAAAAACTTTGAAAAGGGTAATTTAGGCTTCGTGCTACTAAGCACATCAGAAAAGAAACCCCAACTCCTAAATTTACTCCAAAATGGGAAGGACCTTATATTGTACATGAAGTGAATGAAAGTGGTTACTAAGTTAACAATTTTATAACTAAGTTAACAATATTTTAACTAAGTTATTACTTAAAATAATATATAACTTAATTATAAATTGAATAACTTCGTTAAAATATTGTTAACTTAGTTATAAAATTGTTAAGTTAGTTATAAAATGGTTAACTAGTTGATCAACCCAAATAACAATGCTATTACTACACCTATTAACTTTCAATATGTGAAGAAATTCCATGTATGAATTCTAAACTTTATATTTAATTCTTTACACTTATTTTTGTGAATACGAGTTAACGCATACAATACCTATATATATTCTCAGTTTACTGTTATGCTTACTTGTAAAGAACAATGACATGTATAAAGAAAAGATGAATTTCATGCCAGCCACAGCTCTATCGTTTAAAATTTGGCTATATTCTATTGCTTTTGTCATAGCACAACTTTAATGCTTACATTGACTATGACATTAATTACAAACTAGCCAGAACTTTATGCTTAAATTTTGGCTGTAATATGATGGTTAAGCTTTGGCCATAGCTATAATCACTCATACATTGGCCTAAGTCATTACTAAAAAAAAAAAGGTTGAATAATTTACTTTATTTAAGGTTCATATACATTCTCCCTAATGAAAGTAGATAGTTCCCTTTGACGGCAGCTATAATCGTCTGTATCTTGGTCGCAATTGCTTATTTAGCAGGACTGAATAATCTAATTTGTTTTAGGTTGAGATTTAATCTCCCTAATGAGAGTTGATAGTTCTCTTTGACCGTAGTTATATTCACTCATCTTGGTCATAGTTGCTTATTTAAAAGGCTTGAATAATTCACTTTGTGTTAGGCTGAGATTCAATCTCCCTAATAAAAGTGGATGGTTCCCTTTCATCGCATGTTTAACTTGTTAATTGTTGATATTTGATCCCTTTGGCCATGCTACTTTAGCAAAAAAAAATTTCTGAAAAAATGTATGACATTCATCTAAGTCTATTTTGGCTATAAAAAATTTACCATGTATTATTAGATGGAAAAGATCCAAGACAACTCAGTTCAAAAAATAAAATAAATAAAAATAAAATATATCAAAACTAAACAAGTTAACTTTATTATGTTATCCTATAGAGAAGAATTAGAGCTACGAAGCTTACAAATAGTGTCCAGTTGGTTTTGCAACTCCAACTATTCATGCTAATATGTCTCCAGCTCTTGCTTAAATGAGATAAGCTTCTTGTTAACTTCACCATATCGAGTCTCCACTTGGGTTTCATTTACCTACATACTAAGAATAGCTTTGGCCTTAGACATGCAAGAAGTAAGACACTCCACTCTGAACCTAACCTTGGCAGTGTCATCCATAAGTGTCAACATCTCTTGCAATTTTGTTGTAGAAATATCTGACCATTGAGCATCAGCAATTATTAAAGCATTTCCCAAGTACTCTAATGCACTCGAAACAAATTTTTTGGACTAAAAGATGCAACTACTCTAGAACTCACCATTTTTTTGGTAAATCACTTCCAAGTACTTCTAATGTTAAGAGGCAATAAGGAAACCATGAAAATCCACTTTGGAAGTACCAAAAGAGGTAGTGGTTACAACAATCTGAGAAGAGGGTGAAACAAAAGTATTTATTCCAAAGGCATTTGTTCAGGAGCGCTTGTTCCAAAAGCATTACCCTCAAAAGTAGAACCTATCGCAAAAAAAATTGCTCTAAAAATTATTCCATGAGTCGTGTAAAAAGTACTAGGAGCTAGGCTGAAATTTCAAGCTTCTAGTACTAGGGAGGAAGAGGTAGAAGGAATAATTGGTGCAGTACCAGAAACCTCAACATCACCTATGCCATCTTAAATAATATCTTTCATATATTGCCTTCCTTGACTCAGAGGAGTCTTTGTACAATTCATTGTTTGGTGTGGTGAAAAAAGTAGAGCATCCATCTCAGCGATATTAGAAGTATAATATCTTTTTTGGGTATCCCTAGATCTAGAAAAAGTCATATCGATTGCTGGCTCGGAATTACCTAATGTGTCAAGGTGCACATCATCGTGCGGCTCTATACTATCACCAACACTACTAGTGTCAGCCTGCTTGTTTCATTCGCTTGAGGATCACTAGCTTCAAAAGTATGATATATCCTATAGGAAATACAAGTGAGAAAGTGATGAAATGAAAAGTGAAATATATATTTTTTTAATTTAAAAAAGGGTATAATTTTACTTCTTGAGATGTCTGAGATGTAATATGACTTTTTTTCCTCATTCAAGGATCGATGTTGTGTTATCTTCTTCTTCATCATCATCAACATCATTGTCAACATCTATAGCTGTAGAAGTCTTTTGCTTAGGTTTATCAAGCAAACATAGAGATATGTCTCTGATGGTAATGTTAGGGGGTTTAAGTTCAACTCTAAGGTAAGGTAAGGGCCTCACAAAAGCTTTCCACTTATTTAGGCACACACCCCAATAAACCACCCAACCAGATGAATGCATGCCAATTTTATCAAAAGCTGGAACAGTTGGACTTTTAATTGGAAGCTCCCTTATTGAGACTTTAAAGAACTGAGACACAATAGTGGTAAAAGTCTTATTGAGCATAGAAGGTGTAGGAGGAACTCCTTGATCATACCCAAACCGATATGCTATCCTAGAGATAAGATACATATACACTGAGTATGAATCTTTAACAATCCCTAAGCTAGAGTTTTCACTCATACAAGGTAATGCACAACTCTCTATCCATAAACAAAAATTTATTCTCTGTCTACTTAGAGAATTAGATAAGTCATAATAAAAAGCAGGATTTCCATACCCACTGAATGGTTTAACATATGGCTTGGGGTTAAATTCATCTGTCATATCCATCAGTTCAAGAATACATCTCTTTGATGATCGAGCAAGCCATGCCTAAGCTCTATAGCTATTCCTTTAAACAGTCACTGAGTTAAAAGTCCTAGATGAGTTATATATCAGGCCCAAGAGCATAAGATTTGAATCTTTCTCATTGACATAATTGAATGAAAGTAGCATCCATATAAGTCAGAATTCTATATTGTTCGGCTGAAGTCATAGTTTCAGATTAGTACAAGTCTAGATGCTTGTACAAGGAACCCAGGTAATATGAAGTAAGAGGAAAGCTCAATCCCTTATCAATCTTGATAGCTAAAGGAATTAAAGCGAGAGAGATTCCATCATCTGGACAACCTAGAAATACATGTTGAGCTAGCCACATAATCAGTAATGCTTCTAGTTCGAACTCATGATCTAGATAAGTAGGATCTATAGCTTCATCTTTCTTAGCGTTGTACTTATGAAAGAAAAGACTTATCCAATTAGAAAATCATGCAACCTTGGAACTATGATTTTAACTTTAAAGCAAGCTACGAAAGAAGTTACAAGTATTTTCCTCTTTTGAATAAGCTAGATGCAAGAAATGTCATACTTTCCATAACAATGAAGCTCAAGTAAGACACAAATATCCTCCAAAGTCAAAGTGAATTCACCCCAAGTCATATCATGGTATAAGAAAAATTACTCCAGCTAGCAAGGATAGCATGCCATACATTCAATTTTTTCTTTTTTTTCTTACTTGAAAGAGTTTGAAACTAATCCAGATAGCATCAAGGACACTGGTCTCCCTAAGTATAGGAGTATGAATAGGTTTTGCCACGACTTTATCTACTATTAATCCCCACTTTGAACTGGCAAGGTATTAATAAGCTTGGTACTCGAAAGTGGAAACTGTCCCTACTTAAATCAAAACTTCAACATATAATTACCCGAGATGTACACTCCCTCATGTGCTTTAGAGGTGATAAATTCAAACCTATACCTAGTTGGCACCAGTGGATGTCGATCATACTGCTTCTCAACCACGCATTCCTAAAAATGATTAGCCTTACCAACCTTGATGTTTGGATCATCCTAACTCTCAGTGACAAAGGAAATTTTACCGTCCTTGTTTGCTCTAAATGTGATCTTCTTGTAGATGCTTTGTTAACAGATCATTTTTTTTTCTTTGGAACTAGATGAGCATCTCTAAAGGGTTGTCCATAACTTGGCTTATACAAGTTCATTGTCTTTAGCATGGTAAAAATGAAAGTTCCTAAAAAAATGCTGAGTAAGTTTTTGTAAATGCATCAATAAAAAAAATTCATGATCATATATATAGTTATTTTATTTTATTCATAAAAAAGGGGTTGAGTAAGCTTTTATAATTGCATCACTAAAAAATAATCATGATCATATATATAAACTTAGTTTATTTTATTCATAAAAAAAGCTTGCCGCATTAATTTTATTTTATTCATAAAAAAAGCTTGCTGCGTTAATTATATTATTAACTATTTTTATTTTACAGTATTAAAAAATAATAAATCAATAAAAGAATTTTTTAATCTTATATAGTTATTATTATTTATTTTAAAAAAAAGCATCACTTTTTAACAAAGTAAAAAAAAGAAAGTTGCTTTAAATAGCAGCGACTGCTACTTGTGTTGAAGTAACAATAGCAATGCTTGCTTCATATATATATATATATATATTTGTTATTATTATTTAAAAAATTCATCATTGAAAAAAAAGAATTAATACGTCGCTTTCTTTGAAGCAGTAGCAATTGCTTGCTTTGAAGCAACGGCTGATTTATTGTTTATTATTATTATTATTTATTTTCATATATAAAGTGTTAGAAAAGATTTTTGCACAAAAAATAAGGGAGAACTTACTTTTCTTTAAAGAAATTTTTAAGGTTGAGAATTAAAACTTTTCAGTTTAGAAGAACTGTTGAGATTTGTGAAAAAAAATCAAATAACTCTTTTATTTATAGATGATGTCTGTAGTCTCTTTGTATAACTTGAACTCTACAAATCTATTTTATTTTTTATTTTCTTAATTTTTTTTTAAAAAAAGCTTTTTGTTTCTAAATATAAACTCTTTTATTATTACTTATTAAGAAAGTAATAAAGTAAAAAAATTAAATAAATAATTAAAAATTTTGTATAAAATCTTGGGTTGCATATATATATGCTTGCCCATAGTTGATGAATTTTGGGAAAAGAAGATGGTGGAATAGGAAGTTTGCACTAATCTTTGCTAATGTGACGTGAACTTTTATTGTTTTTACTTTTCAAATTATTAGTCACAATTTTTTCTTAAAAAAATTTATGGCATGTCATTAGTCACATTTAAAAGAAAAGGTTTATGGCATGTCATTCATACTCAAGTATCAAAAGTTGTATGTTAGGAAAAGCTGTAAAGTGCTTTTTTGTTTAAATTGTTGAATTTTATTACTACTCTATGGGTAATATCTCATGAAGTAATATCCTACGGATATTATTTTGTGAGTAACATCTTGCGAAATAATATCTTACAGATATTATCTCGTAGATTATATTAGCAGATTATACTTCACGGTTACTAGCGCTGGTATGTTCTAACTACAAGTACAATACACATAACTTTCTTTTTCTATTTCCAACAGTTCCTGCCATCATCAATCATCAATTTATTGTTTCTATGCCTTGATAAACTATTTATTTGGTTTTGGTTTTCTATTTCTTTTATGCTACCATGCATTAAGTAATACATCACAATGTATTTATTTATTTATTTTTATGTTATTCATTTGTGCATAATTGCTATCATGCAATTTTTTTTAGAAAAAAAGAAAATCAAATCGTTCATTCACCATCAAAATGAAATAAATTACCCTTAATAGCCATAAAATGCCGTATATATATATATATATATATATATATATATATTCCTTTTATTTTGTTCACCATTCATATTCATGTAACTATTCATCAGGTTATTATTATTATTATTATTATTATTATTATTATTAATCAGCCTTTTTTATGTATATTAATTACTTCATGTTGCCATCTTTTAAATATATTGATTTGAAAAAAAAATCATTCATATGTTTAATTTAAAATTGTATAATTTTTTTATATTATTCTAATGCATGAGAATCTCTTCCTTCAAAGAAAAAATTCGGACGCAGGGGGTAAAATGGAGACATCTATGTTCTATCAATAATATATGATACAAGTACTTTGGCACAAGTACCTTGACAAAGGTATTTTGGCACAAGTGCCTAGATACCTTGGCAAAACTCTTTGACAATAGCATTACCTGGCACAGTAAGTTTTATGTAATAAAGATCGTGGAGTCAAACCTGATAGGTTGGTAGGATTCTTAGGTTTTCTCCACACTTAAGATGTCTTGGAGAGTCAGATATAGAAAGTGCTAAGAAGTGCTTTTCTTAACCTTTCCATGGAATACAAGTGTTATGTTTTTTTCATTGCACAAGCAGTAAATTCTTAAATGTGATGTTATATAACAAATGTCCACTCTATGTTACCGAAACATTCCTAAGAGAGTAACTTCCCATTACCACCTCAACCCATTGCTTTTGTAACTTTCATCTCTCTCTGTAGTAACCGCTTTAGTAACTTTGCTTAGAGAGGCTATAAATAGGGATTCTAAAGCTTCATTTAAGATCTTTTGGCATTTCGAGACAAATTTAAAGCTCAAAAGAATTTTCTACAACTTTTTTCTTTTGAAATCCTACAACTATTATAACCTTCACCATCCTTAGCCACTTATAACCTTCGTCATTACTATCTACCACCGTATTTGTCTTCTATGGTATGCTCCAATCTTTCTCTTCGCCATCTTTTTTGTTACATCCTATTTTACTGGTTTGCATTGTTTCCTCATCTATTTGAAAAGGAAAATTGTAGCTAAATAACTAAAAGAAGTAACATAGAAAAACATATTCCAAAAATATATACTTAAACCTAATATCTGTACATCATATCATATGATCACAAAATTTAATGAATATAGCTAATAGCTCACGTCTGACTAACAGCATACATCTTATGTATGCACTTCAGTAATGAAAAAAGGATGAAGATGCTTGAGTTCGGACAACTCTTAAGGGTGGAGACATGAGATGACTAAACTCCAAGATCAGGATCAAGCAATTTTACATTCTTTTAGTTGGAGAGTGGTGTTCCATGTGCTCTATGAGGCATTCTACATTGTTCCTGTTTCCACCAATAATTTTGGTCATTAGGTCCTTTGCTGTCACTTAGTCTTCCAATTGTACTCCTAGGATTTGATTGGATCTCTTGTGCGTATGATGTAACCGGAGCTTCTGTCAGGAACTGTTCCCAAAAGACATCGTTTACCTTACCTGGCATGGAATGATCAATCGCCGCTTCTTCTACCTGTTGTTGTAAGGCCTGCTCAGTCTTTGGATGACTAGCATGCTTTGGGTTTTCACCAAATCCAGAAGATTCTGGCTTAAAATTGACAATATGGTGAAAAGATGATAGAGTATTGTCAGCATGATAAACAGACATGGCCAGCTCAGGAGATGAATTAATATCTGATGAAGAAGGAGAGGATAGATGTGATGACGGTGAGCAACGTTCACCATCCACGTCATAGTCTCCAGAAGATGTCTGCATTTCAGCAACAATTGGAGAAGGCCGCGATGATATGCCAAAATCATACACTTCTTCACCCCTATTTTCACCAATTCCATAAAGCAATGTTTCCCAATATTTTATAGATGATTCCAACTCCTCAATCTGTTCCAAATTAAAAATAGAAGCAGAAGACTTTCCCAGTTTTGCAATCTGAGAAATCAAACTGTGATGTTCTTCTCCATTAAATTCATCGTTTAAGTCATTAGAATTCAACAACTTTCTCTTTTTATTATGAATATCAGACTGTAGCTCGAACATGGACAGAAAATGGGGTTTGTCAATCAGTTGAGCCAAGGAGAGCATCACCTGTCTCTGTCGGTCTTCCATATTCCGAAAGCGCTGGGATAACGAGCTTATTTGAAACCGAAATTCTTGATTCTCTTTCTGATGCATCTTCAGGTGCAATTGGAGCCGGCTCTTTTCGTTACTCAACCTCTTGATTTCTTCTTCAAATTCCCTTTTTTCTATGTCAGTCAATGGTGTACTAGAGTTCCCTTGGTGATTCAAGGAATGGCTATGAATTGGCTTGCGTCTACGAATATTCTTTAGAAGATGTTTCTGTCCTCTGATAAATTCCTCGTTCGCAAATTCCCATTGCTCAGGATCAATCTTCCTGAATCCCTACTCAAACAAAAAAGAGCAAGTGTCAACCAAAGCATGAAAGTCACCATAATACAAGGGAACCACTAACAGAGAAGGAAGTGCTATCATTTGCATATATATATATTACGTTTTTTGCACTCAAGGCTCGGGTGTGTGTCAAATATAGATATGTAACTGTTATAGATATTTTAAATAATTTTTTAAAATTTTTTCATATATTTAAAGAATAATATCTTATGTTCATGTCTAAATATATGCCGAGTAAGTTCAAGTGACATAGGATGCGTTTGCTACCATTTGAAAAAAAAAAAAAATTCAACAATGCTTGCAACAAGACATAGTAATATGAAGAAAAACATGATCAATGTCTACTTTGAAATTGTACGGGGGAACAAATTTAAAAATTAAGAAATGGAGTAATGAGACTGCATATGAATATATAGGAAAATTGAGCAAGTCAACAAACATAAAGCCAAAGTTGAAATTTCTAATATTGAGCAGATGAAAATGAAATTAATTGGAGATTAAAGAAGGCAATTACGAAATGAGGACAGATTCCATACGTAAGTATTCAGCTGGCGGACAAAACTGGAGAAGTTATTGTGCTTGAAATATCTTGGCAGCAAATCTCTTGAAAATTCTGGTGGATTCAATACAATGAAACTACAACCAGTTTCACTCCAACACACCAAGGATTTGGTCATTGGATCATCCACCATCTCATATGTCTTCGTAAGAAAAGGCGGTGGCGCAATCTTTGGTCCATCCATTTCATTTAAACCCTCTTCAAAACCTTCAACTCTCTAATTTGTAGCCAAAGCACCAAATGCGAGTTTCTTTTATCCCCAAAAAAAAGAAAAAAACTCAAGTTTTTTTTTTTCAGAATTTGATGTCCAAATTACAGGATCAGCCCCGAGTGAAAGCTGGTTTTAGAAGAAGACTATAGCATAAACCTCTAAAACCCAAAACCCTTAAATTTGATACCCAGAAAAGAAGAAAAGAGAAAGTTCCTTTATCCAGAGTGAAAATTATCAACAGAGTTGGATTATCAGAAACTAGCTAGTGGGAACAAAACAGAGAAAAATGGAAAATTTATGGGAGAAATGAATAAGCTAGATAAGATATTGAAATTAGAGAAGCAATCACGTCTACGGAAGTTTCTAACCAATCCAAAAGCAAAACTTGGTGATCAAGCAAGAGAAGGAAGGTTTTTCAACCAGACAGATGAGAAGCATAGGGAAAGAAATAAAGTGAGATGTAAATTATCAGACTTTTTGACTTGGTAACAAGCATTTAAAAGAGGGGAGCTATTACATAACATGCCCTTATAATGTTCAAGGCTTCAACGTTTTCATGGGGACTTTTTATTGGTCTTTGTTTATTTGGTCGTTTTGGAAATTCTCGAAGGCAAGGGAAGGGTTTTTATTTTTTTATTTAACAGTTAAGTTGAATGAGAACGTGAAAAGAAGACTTCTTTGACTGCAGCCATGGCTGGCTCCCATGGAGCTCTGACTTTGACCACTGAGAAAAGAACAAAATCTAATGTTTACTCTAAACCTCCAGTTTTTCAAAGTTGGAAACTCTAGAATTAACAATTACTGATATTAATGATATTATTGTGTATTGCTTCTCGTGCTTCTTTCTTTTCATTTAAAAGCCACCTTTTACGTACCCATGGTAAAACTTTCCATTTTCCCTCTTTCTTCCCCCACAAATTGCAATAAAACTCATCATCAGTTTCATAAGCTGCTATCATCAGAGTATGTAGCAAAGCTGGAAAGCTTCTTTTGTTTGGCTCCTTGCTGCTTCTTCTACTTTGAATCTGAAAAAAAAAAAAAAATCAATTTCAAGAATTAAAAATGGTACTTAGCTGAAATTTGGCTGTTAGGAAATCTTTCTATCTGCTTTTACATTTATTGTTGAGTAGGGAATAAAAAACTCAAGGCAAGACTCAAGATGATAGCAATATATTAACCCCTAATGCTTATTCTATCATGGGCTCATCTTATAATATGGAAGTAACTGTGGCATTTGAGTGTGTAAGTGATCATTTGAAAGTTAAAACCTTAGCAAATTAGCCTTATCAAAATCGATCACCAAAATGTCATTTATAGAGAAGCAATTCAAATGAATTTAGACCTATCTTAGAAATGGGACGCTATTTTTTCTTTTAAGCCAGAGAAAAAACTTATGTCAAGATTTTCTTTGAATTAAACAATGAAACTTGATTGTAACTTTTATTTCTACAGAAATAAATTTATCAATGTTCCCTGTTTCATTTGTTTTCCCCTCATGTCTCTGATTTTATTTTCCGTCCTTTCTTTCATCCTGTTCAATGGCAATACACAGTCGATTCCCTTTTCTTCTAGTTTATATCACAAAACTGCAGTGGGAGTTTGAACTATGTGATTCGGACGTGTGATAATAGTATTTATTTTTGCACGTTAGGGGTTTGCATTGAGGACTTAAATTTCAATCGCGAATTCATTTTTAATGTTGTTGTGGACCTAATAGATGCTATTGCAGTGAACTGAAATAAATATTGATAGCAATATCAGTGACGGAAAAGATCCAAACTGTAAAATAAAGATAATAGCATCATTTATAACATTATAACTGCTATTTAAATTTCTGGTCTGCCCTTTCCGCTTAAACATCATTACTTGTTTCTATAACTTACTAGCAACCGATTCAACTTTCCTATGCTGTCCACCTCCAAGAACTGCACCTCAGTGTGCTGCACCCCCCCCCCTCGGTCCTCTTGTACTCCAATGGACAGTTGTAATGCATTTGAAGCACCATAATTTCAAGACCAAAAATGATGGGGCCAGACTTCTCAATTTGGCAGCGGTCCAGACTCTGGGACTAGATTGGAGATTTTCCACGCCTGCTCATCCTAGGTTTGCTGGACCAAATAAAAGCTTAACTCGAGATGCCATTACAATCTAAGAAGAAAACATGATCAGATCAAATGGTAAGTGATTTTGATTTCTTAACAAAATAACCTTGATTTGTTTATTTTATATATTTTAGGCTTATTAAATTAGCTTATTTAAAAACAAAACTAGTTTTATTGATATGACTATATACTTAATTAATTCTTACATGTTAAGCTGTACAGAAAGCTGAAAAACTCGATTTCTTTGATTTCCAGAAAATAAGTAAAATCATCTAGGCTAGGTGTAAATTAAAATGGAATCAAATTTCAGTACCATATTTTATTCTTAATGATGATTTAAAAATTGTTAAGAAGCAAAGTCAACAATCACCTTTTCATGCATGGGAAGAGAACATTATATACCTTTCCCCAAGAAAACAAAAGAAAAAACTAATATTTCAGTGTGACTAAAAATCTGGTTTCATCTTTCTTATAAATTAGATTCTGACTTAGGTTAATTGTAATATTTTATGTTCCAGGGTCTTTCATTTCCTATTTGCCTCTGTCATAAACAAAAATGTAAAAGAGAATATCTAACTGGGGTGGAATAATGTTTACAGAATCTTCTCTTACCCTTTTGGAGATTTTTTATATAAAAAGATTATAATTTAAAAAAAAATTATAAACATTAAAATTTTAATTTTAATTTATTAAATATTAAATTTTAAAAATAATTATATGAATGAATATAAATCCTAAGTTTTTTTCTAAAGAGGAAATTTAGTTTAGCTAAGACTCGGATACACTTGTGAAGCACGTTTTATTCATTTTGATATTCAATTAGAGATGTTGCCTTGTCGTTCTCTGTCCTTCATTAACTAAATTAATCTTGACATTTGATCTGATAAAAATATTGTGAACATTGTTTTTCTGACAGTTTAACCGTGTCTGGTCAATGATTTAGTCAATGTTGGACACTAGCAGCCGGCTGCTCTTACGGCTAGAGGAAACAACTGGGTGAGTTTGGATAGATTTGAATCTAATTATTTTAGGTTTAAATTTTTTTGAATTCAAGTTGATTCGGGTTCAGGTTTGATTAGGTTTAAGTTCTTTTGAGTTTAAGTTAATTCGGGTTTGGGTTAATTTGAATTCAGGTCTATTCAGGTTTGGGCCTTTTCGAGTTCAGGTTCGAGTATGTTTTATATCATTTTTTATTTTTTGTTAAATATAATCACTTTTATGTAATTTTAAATTATAAACCTAGA
>JBBYHL010240007.1:0-14040 GCA_038381835.1 Adansonia madagascariensis
CTTTGCGACTTTGGGATATCTTTAATCAAATTGATGATTCTCCAATGTTTGAAGCTAGTGAGGAAATTTTGGTTAATTTCCTCCTTAAAGCAAATTCCATGGCTGATGTATTAGCTAACAGGGAGTCAACAGATCTAATATATTCTATTGGTTGATGGTAACTTATATATATTCTTTAATTTCTGGTTTTCTCTACTTCTTATATAGCTAGAAACCCAGAACCATTATCAGTCATCTAGGTTCCAAGTTGTTTCGGTTTGATTAGGTTATCATTCATTCATTTTCAAATTCAACGTGTGTAATTACAATGAAATAAACAATTTTACTTTCATGCAATAAGAAATCTATGGCTTTTTTTTTATATATATAAAGTTTGAGTATTTATTTGAATGTTATCTTAGGATATTTCAATATAGATAAGAAAAATAATAAGTAATTTATTATATTAAATTTCTCAAATGGTAACGCTGTGGTAATGTTATGTTGTCAATGACGTTGGGATATCAATATATCGGTAATTAATCAAATATGTAATTTACCCTTCTTTTAAAATTCTTTTTTTTTACTTTATAATATTAAGTCGATAATATCATGTCAAACAATTGATAAACTCTAACAATTAAGTGATTAAAAATGAAAAAGTTTAATGAGTGTCTATAAAATGAAAAAAAAATAATTACTATATTATTTTTTTTTAATCTTTCAAATGGACACATTTGATATAAAAAACTTTTTCAATAAAAACAAAGCTTCTAATGATTTAAAGGTGTCTATAAATATTTGTTGACAAGATCTATTAAAAATTTAAAACTTTTAAACATTCGCTATCAAACCCTAATTTGTATAGTGTATGATAAATAAATAAAAAAAACAATCATGGAATTACGATATAATATATAGGGGAAGCATGTGTCTTTATATATGAAGCAAAGATCCAGCTGATGACAAGTAAATTATACATACTTCACGATCATGCTTTCATCAAATGACAGAAGAAGCGAATTTATTTTAAAATAGATAAGAGTTTTTTTATGATTATTATTCATTATTAATTTATTTAAGATTGAGACATATCATATATATCTTCTTCTTCTTCTTTCTTAATTACTTAATTAGACGTTAAAAAGGTTGTTATACCTCCACATATTACGACCGTCGAATCATTCCTCATCCATTGTCCCAAAAAGCCGACGATCGTCAGACAATAACACAAAGGCGATCGTCGAACCATACTTGACAATGATATTACCTCTCCGACAATGATTTAAATACGGAGTTGACATTTGCTAAATGACGGCCGACTGACTGAGCCGATCACTAGGCATCATAGCCTGACACCTAGCTCGGCGATGGTCACATCACCACCAAATCACCTGACACAGTATCCCTCAATGAATCCTATAAAAGGGGCAATCATGCTCACAGGTAAGGATCCAACTCCAAGAAAAACACTCAAACACTATTATATAAAACATTCCTCTGACTTAACCATCGGAGTGGGCTCCCGGAGCAAAAACTCCAGCGTCCTTCTGACTTTCTCTGTGTTGCAGGGTCCTGCTCGACTTTTGGTACCCGCAAGGAAGGCATCAACAATTGGCGCCGTCTGTGGGAAAGCGATCGAAAAAAGACCATGGCCGACCGTAGTATTGATATCCCACAAAAAACCTCGTCGTCGCTTGAAGTGACAAACCGTACTGAAGTTCGAGCAACCCCAGCAATACCCAGCTCATCAAGCACCCAAACATCCCACGTACCCATCCCATTACCTTCATGGCTGTCTCACTCGCCACTGGCATACTATCAAAATCTATTGGGGTTGATCCCGCCGCTGGCCACCTCTATCCCACACCCAGGACAAGCCGTTGGCCCCAACACCATGGTCCCAGCAACCATTATCACCACAAACACCCTACATGCACCCTTTGACACCCCATTACCCCCCTTTACTCAGTTCAGTACACCTACACCACCTAGCCAGCCAGACTACCATGCGCATTACCAAGCGCAATTTCAAGCCATCGCTAGTCAACTGGCCGCCATCCAACAATCTCAGATCCAGCTGGCACAACTTGTCAAGTCCCAGACCAATTGCCAAAACAAGCAACCTATTGATCGCCCAAACCAGCACACTGCGAACAACCCAAACTCAGACATGCAAGAGCAACATGTTACAGCCGACCGGGCCACCCGCCCAATGGTAGAGGGAAGCTCCTGCTCTACGCCAATCCCACGGCAAATGACGCAAGGAACTTCCCATCATACCAGTGGCTATCACACGTTAGGATCAAATTTAGATCTCGCTCAACAGGTAGCAGCCTTGAAACAGGAAATCAAGGATCTTTGTGAGCCGCGGAGAGACAACTGGGAATGGTTATCCGAGGAACACAACCACATCTCTCCTGACATTCGCCAGGTTTAGGTCCCTCGGAAAGTCAAACTCTCTCCCGATACTTACGATGGTAAAACTGATCAAGCTGACCATCTGAATCATTTTTGCGCTTTCCACAACCTGCGTGATGTGCTAGACACCATTCAGTGCCGCATCTTCTCGATGACTCTTCGAAGGCTTGCACGGACTTGGTGGTACTCCCTAAACCCAGGATCTATCACCAACTTCGACCAACTGGGAAGACATTTCCTTGCCCACTTCAGTAGCTGCAGAACAGCCACCAGAACGTCTGCCAGCTTAATGGCAATCAAGCAAAACCATGACGAGACGATTCGCGATTACCATAAGCGTTTCAACGCGGTCGCCCTGGAGGTTCAGGACCTGAATGACGAATGGGCTATTCAAGCCTTCACAACTAGCGTCCGGCGTAAGTACCTAAAATATGTCTTGATGGACGCCTAAACCACGAAGCTATACTAGCTTTACGATAAGGCACAGAAATACGCGAAAGCTGAGGAAATAGAAATCGCGAGTTGATGAGCGAACACCTGGGACAGCGAGCAAAGAGTAGGTCGAGGACCAAAGCCTAATAGGTTAGCCGACCGCCAGAGCACCCGACACCAGAAAGAAATGCCAACCGCCATATCACAACGAAGCCCCACTAGGAAATGAACATGGCCTACTCCACATGTGAAATACGAGTCCTACACACCTCTGACGGCTCCCGGATCTCAAATCCTGAACGCCATAATGAAGGAAAGGCTTCTGGAGCGCCCGCCTCTAATAAGAAGTGATCGCAGTCCGCGCAATCTTACAAAGCGATGTAACTTTCATAACGACATCGGGCATGCCACCGAAGACTGCTTTAGCTTTAAAAATGCCATCGAATCACTTGTAAGGAAGGGCGCGATTAAACAGTTTGTAAAGAAATAACCACACGCCAAGGATCGCACACGATCCCCAAACGAGCGTAGGGAGACTGCACCCAAACGACCTGTCGTTGGCATCATAAGCATGATCGTCAGTCCGGCGGAGACTTGGACTATTAGCAAGTCCAAACGAAAGTCCCACCTCCGTTCTGTAATAGCGATCGACGTAGCAACCAAGCATATTAAGCAAAAGGATTGGGTGATCTGTTTTGACGATGACGACTCACAGCTCCTATCAGATCACGGAAACGATCCTATCGTTGTCTCCGCCACCATAGGTAACTATTAGGTCTACAGGATCCTTATCGACGACGAAAGTGCTGTGGAAATTCTGCAGTGGGATGCCTTCCTTCACATGGGCTTTACAGCGGACGACCTGACCCCGTCATCGCTAATATATGGATTCGCCAACCAACTAATACCCGTCAAGGGGACGATCACGCTCCCAGTAACCGTGGGCGACGGGGAACACACCGTAAACATTTTGGTCAACTTCCTTGTTGTCTACCAGCCTTCTGCTTACAACGCAATCATCAGTCGACCATTGATGAAGAAGATAAAAATGGTCACCGCAGTCTACTGCCTAACGGTGAAATTCTCCACACCCACGGGGATTAGATATATGCATTCCGACCAACGAACCGCACGCCAATGCCACCTGTTGTCAATTGAATTAGCCACACGCCACCCAACCGCGATCCAGGATAATGCGTCCAGACCGTCTGTTCACACTATTACACCTGCACAACCAAAGGCGATCAACCTGGAGCAACTAGACTCCAGAGACGGTTTCCATGATCAGAAGCCCCAGCCGGTCAAGGATACTGAAAAGATCGCCCTTTATGATTCGGATCCAGAATTGGCTACCAGCATTGGCTCTTCTCTTGACACTCAAGACAAGAACCTCCTCACAAAATTCCTTCGAAAGAACGCCGACGTATTCGCTTGGTCCGCAGCCGACATGCCTGGCATCAATCCAACCGTCATCATGCACTCACTCCATGTAGACCCACGAGCCCTACCAGTCAAGCAAAAGAAGCTCAAATTTGCTCCGAAACGGCTCCAAGCAATACGCGAAGAGGTTGACAAATTACCACACGCCAACTATGTCAGGGAAGTCAAATATCCCAACTGGCTTGCTAACGTCGTTATGGTCAAAAAGGCCTCAGGGAAGTGGCGAATGTGTGTAGACTTCACCGATTTAAATAAAGCCTACCCAAAAGACAGCTACCCACTCCCCAGTATTGATCGACTAGTTGACGCATCAGCTGGCCACAAACTCTTGAGTTTTATGGATGCCTTCTTTTTGTATAACCAAATCAAGATGGATCCCTGCGACCTAAAAACAATGGCGTTCATCACAGAAGACGGCACCTTTTGCTATCAAGTTATGCCATTCGACTTGAAAAATGCAGGTGCCACATATCTACGCTTGGTCAATAAGCTTTTCAAAGGGCAAATCGGGCGTTCAATGGAAATCTATGTGGATGACATGCTCGTCAAAAGCCCCTCTCTTCACCAATACCTCAGTGACCTTTCGGAGACATTCAACATACTCCGTAAGTATAAAGTGAAACTTAACCCCTTAAAATGTGTGTTTGGTGTGTCTGCAGGGAAATTCTTGGGATTCATGATCTCCTCCAGAGGCATTAAAGCTAATCCTGAAAAAATCGGTGCAATCATGCAAATGGGCCCACCAAATTCAATAAAAGAAGTGTAACGCCTGACGGAGCGAGTAGCGACGCTCAACCGCTTTATCTCCAAATCTGCAGAGAAATATTTACCATTTTTTTTATTGCTTAGGAAGGCAACCCGATACCAATGGACAGAAGAGTGCCAACGATCGTTCAACCAACTCAAACAATACCTGAGCACTCCCCCGTTACTTGCCAGTCCAAAGCATGGAGAACCAATTTTTGTCTACCTCGCCGCGTCAGTATCCTGTCTACGATGTTAGGAGGGCACTACAAGCTGGCTAACTTAATTACAGTAAGCTGGAGAAAATGGCTTTTGCACTCGTCATTACAGCAAGGAAGCTGAGACAATAATTCCAAGCGCACCCAATCACTGTCCTCACAGACCAGCCTCTTAAAGACGTCCTCCTCAAAGTCGACTTTGTAGGACGACTTATCCGTTAGAGTATCAAGCTTAGTGAATTCTGGCTCACCTATAGTCCCCATAAAACTATCAAAGCACAGGCACTCGTCAACTTCGTTGCCGAATGTTCCTTTCTGTAATCTCAAGACCAACCACCAGAACCAGCTCAGCCAGGCGATCATCTCAGCACCCCTGGTCACCTACCCCCAAGCATCAAATCCGGTGAATGGTAAATTTTTGTTGATGGTTCTTCCGGCAAGCCAAAATGTGGAGTTGGAGTCTTACTACTCGATCCCCAAGGTCATGAATGGCAATATGGCCTCTCCTTTCAGTTTGTCACCTCCAACAACGCAGCCGAATAGGAATTAGCCAAGACACTGGGATGGAATTAGCCAAGACGCTGTGCGCCACTCATTTAATCGCCCACACGGACTCTCAGCTCGTAGCGAGTCAGGTAAACGGTCTATACGACGCCAAAGATGAACTACTTGCCAAATACCATAAGGCTATCACTACCCTCTCGCAACAATTTGCCCATATCACCATCAAATAGATACCCAGAGGGGACAACTCAAGGGCTGACGTTCTATCGAAACTGGCTAGTGCCATCGATATTTCCACAAGGGGAAAAATTCTCCTCGAAAGCCTCTCAGTACCCAGCTACGACAGATACGTACATCACATTACGGATGACATTGAAGAGAACTAGATGACACCAATCATTTTCTTTCTCAAGGATAACCAAGCTCTAATCGACCCGGTGCAGAAAAAGAGATTGGAAAAAAGAGCATCCAGGTACGCAATTCTCAACGACCTTCTGCACAAAAAGTCCTTCACTCTTCCCTTACTCCGATGCCTTAACCCTTCCGAAGCAAATTACGTCTTGAAAGAGATACACGAAGGCGTCTGTGGAAACCACCTTGGCGAGCGATCACTGGCCCTTAAGGCTTTACGACAAGGCTTCTTCTGGCCTACAATGAGGAAAGATGCTACTGCACTCGTTAAAAAGTGCGACAAATGCCAACGCTTCCCTCCTATTCCCAGACAACCAGCCGAGGCACTTAAACAAATCTTCAGTCCTTGGTCGTTCTGTGTCTAGGGCATAGATATATTGGGTTAATTCCCTCTGGTGACCGCTCAAAGGAAATTTTTTGTTGGTCGCCTGTGATTACTTCACCAAATAGGTTGAAGTTGAACCAGTCGCCACCATCACTGCCCGAAATATGGAAAATTTTATTTGGCATTACATTCTTTGCCGATTTGGAGTACCCCATATCATCATAGCAGACAATGGAAAGCAACTGACGGCTGACAAACTCCATGCTTTTTGTTCACGCTTCAACATCAACCTTGTCCACACCTCTGTCGCCCACCCTCAATCGAACGGCAAAGTTAAGTCAATGAATAAGAACATCCTCCAACCTCTGAAGAAGAAATTGGACAATGCAAAGGGCGTATGGCCTGACGAAACACCTGGTATACTTTGGGCAATCCGGATAATTGAAACTCATGCGACCGGAGTGACTTCTTTCAGCCTTGTTTACGAACGGAGGCCGTCATACCCGTCGAAATGGGGGTCCACAGTTTATGCACTACATACCCTGACCCAGAGCTCAATTTTGAACACCTCAAAGCTAACCTCGACCTACTCGAGGAAGCTAGAGAAGACGCAGCAATCCACATGGCTGCCCGAGCACACCAGGTTAGTAGGCATTATAACTATCGGGTCCGCAATCGCCAATTCCAGGTGGGCGACCTGATCCTCTGAAACTGTGAAGCCAGTCGACCAACAGCAGAACAGAAAAAACTTTCCCCACACTGGGAAGGACCTTATCAAATCAGCCAAGTCCTAGGTTTTGGCGCTTACAAGCTAACTGAATTAGATGGACGCCCCATCCCTCCCACATGGAACGCCACCCATCTAAAGAAATATTATTTGTAAGTACGTCCGCTACAAATATTTATGGTCGCCACTATAGACCTTTGTCTTACAAAGTCACTTCACGGATCCAACACCTCTTAATTGCTACAAAGCAATCGCCATCAAGGCACAACTCTTAATTGCTACAAAGTAATCGCCGTCAAGGCACAACTCTTAATTGCTACAAAGCAATCACCGCCAAGGCACAACTTTTAATTGCTACAAAGCAATCGTCGCCCAGGCACAACTCTTCATTGCTACAAAAGTAATCATCGCCAAGGCGCAACTCTTAATTGCTACTATGCAATCGCCACTAACGCATAACTCTTAAATGTTAATGCAATCGCCACTATGGCGCATCTCATTATTTTTTCAAATGCACTCACTATCAAAACACTCAATTCTCCTCAGCACAACATTACGACTACCATTTTCCAACACAACAAATGCACCACAATCTCAAAAAACAAACTACAACAACACAAATCACACAAACGCAAGCAATAAGAATTTACATAAATTATACACATAAAACAAAATTTTCATTCAAAACATAGGTCATTTACAACATATTATTTACAAGCCAAACCATTAATCATCCCTAGTCGATGAGATGGTCTGTGCACCAGCCTCGTCACCAAACTCCCCCTGCTTAGACTCCTCAGCCACCGGAGTAATCAAGGTTGCATCCCTCAATAGCCCCGCGTTCACTTCTTGCTGACTCAGCAATAAGAAGTTAAAATCTTCAGGAGGTGTATACAGGCGCCCTAAGTAAACCGCCCTTAAGTCCGGGGCCCACGAAGCAACTAGACCCCATATAGCGCGCTATGGCGATATGAATCCACAGCAGCAAACAGCTTGTCGAATATGTCCTTCTGCTGTTTTTTCAACTCATCCTGGTGGCGAGCCTGAAGATCGCCTAGACGACCCTCCAACTCAGCCACTCTAGACTTCGCGGAAGCCAATTTCGTATCGCTCTCCTTCAACTTTCTTGCCGACTCAGCAGCAGCCGCTTTAGCTTTTTCGCCCCTCAGCAGCAATTCAGCTATCTCTGTCATCCTCCTCTCCTCAATCTCCTTCAAGGACGCCTCCAGCTTGGCATTTACCTCCTTCTGCTTCCCAACCTTAGTGTCGAGCTCAACAATCTTGGACGCTTTGAGGTTGAACTTCTTCTACCAATTCGCCATCTGGCAAGTGTATGCCGTCTGGCAGTGAAGTGCCTCCACCAGCCCTATCATAGCGGCATTCAGATTTGAGCTGGACTCCTCCTCGATAACACCTCCCGGTCACTGGTCGCCACTCCCTTCATCGACCACCTTAGAGCTGCCTCGAAGTCTGGCACCCTGCCGTTACGCAAAATGCCAGGGCCACTTGAACTGGGTCCCCCACGGCTCACTCGCTGCCTCTCAGAGGTGGTACTCAGCTGCGAAGCTACCCCATGAACTGGCTCGCCACTCAACCCAACAGTCTCTACCTAGGCTGTGAAACGGGCACCGCAGCAGTAGCAGTAGAAGTCATCGGCAAAGCAGCCTCTTGACGACCAGCGGACGCGGCAACAGTAGTGACGCTCACCTCAGTATCCGCTCGTTTGCCCACTTTTCTCTTTCCCCGTCTTTGACGGGCAGTCGCCCTCTCTGCAGCAGCCTGTCTAGCTGCCCTCTCCGCCAATGCTGCCTGAACCGGGTCTATTCCTGCACAACAAATAAAACATCAGGTCAGTACTATCATACATTTTTCCATACTTGTGAGTGACTAGAACAAATACCCTCTTCCATCCCCTGACTCGATTGACGATTGCCACTATCCACACTACCCACCTGCTCCTCCCCACTTGCCCCCAAATTACCCTCCACATTATACACCACCAACTCCCCAGCCCCCTCTTCTTCTTTCGCATCTTCTATCCCTTCTTCTGGTACATGCTCCCCTACGAAGCACAACATCACATATCAGCACCTCTACTCAACATATACACATGCCAATCTGATACTTAAATAAATTCATTCATATCATACTTCTCTGATGTCGAAACAAATGTCGCCACCTTCGTTAACAAACGGGACGCACTAGCCCTTCTGGCACGTCCTCCAAATCTCGCCCCAGGCACACTCTTTGGATGTTACGCAATGTCAAGTACATTCTGCTGCTCACGCATCCACCTCTAAAGAAGAGCACCTGGTCCTTCTCCGTGGACTCCAGGCCAACCCTTTCGTTACTGGCTCTCGACCTCCTGCCCTACCACACCGAAAAACCCCATTCTGTGCTCGCCCTTTTCGTCACCACAAAGAATTGATCCCTCCTCATATATGCATTCGACGGCAGGTCGACCACCATTCTACCCCCTTCCTGGATTGCAAATAATAAAAATAAGGCTCACCCCGTTTCAAAAAATACAGCTCCTTCACCACCCCAATTGATGGTCGCCACCCCATCTCCTTGCAAACCAAAAAATAGGTTAGGAGGATTGCCTAACTGTTCGATTTTAACTGGTTGGGCGACAAATTATACACCTCCAGCACTTCGCAGAAGAAGGGCTCCAGCGGCAGGTCGAAGCCAGCCTTGAAAATATGCAGTAGAACACCGCACTATTCCCTTCAATGAATATCGCTCGCTGCAGCGGCCCCACCTCTGCAATCTGGTACCTCTCCAGATCCACCCCCTTATTATACATCCACCGCCATACGACATGCATATTCTCCGACCCGACATGCATGTCCACAGCTTTGGTGTCCACTTTGGCGATCGCCTCCTCAACCACCTCCTCGGTGACCATCTCCTCAGCCTCTCCACCACTCGACCCTTCCTCTTCCTGATTGCCACTCTGTTCGGTGACCACTCCTCTCATCTCTTCCTCCTCCTCCTCTAACACCACGCGACCAGACATCTCCCCCTGGCTCAAATGCCCCACTATCTCCCTTACCTCATTACCCACTTCCTCCAATCTACGCTTTCTCGCCACTGACTTCACCAATAGTCTTCCCTCCTTACCATGAACTACAACCCACCAACCCAAAAAATACAAGCAAAAAGGGCCACAGGAACTCACCAGCACTTACCAACCAACGACTTTCACTCTTTGCAGTGCTCCTATTCGTACCTCCACAAGCACGATCGCTGTTAAACAACACAAAACCGTTAAAACACTAAAACACTACGATTAACCCCCTACCACCGCTCTCTTAACTATCAAAACTCATAATTTCTCCTCGAACAAGTTATCTAAACCTCTACTCTGCTTTCTCTCTTTTTCAAAAAACGTGGAGCAACTCCTCAGCCCCACACACCATTATATACCCACATGATCTCGCCTCTTCCCATTCCCCCCACCACGTGTCACAACCCTATTTAGAGACATAACTGCGCCACCCTAGCACTCTACCTCCACACTGACGCGTGTTCCCTTCGCTGTTTCGTATCCCCCAAAATGTGCCCCTACAAATCCCCTATCAGGACACGTGCTCCCATCTCATTCCTTCCCTCTTTCCCACGCCCTTCTGTTACCCTACCATTACTGCCACCATTACTTCTGACAATTGTACCTTCTCGTCTCCCGCGCGTTACGCCCCACATGCCGCGCGCCAACTCCCCCTCACACATGTCCAAAACATCGAGTCACTTTTATGACCGCCTTTTTGGACCCCAGGGGAGACAATTGTTATACCTCTACATATGACAACTGTCGAACCATCCCCCATTCACTATTCCAAAGAGCCGGCGATCGCCAGACAATAACACAAAGGCGATCACCGAACCATACCTGACAGCGATGTGACCTCTTCGACAACGACTTAAATATAGAGTTGACATTTACTAAATGGCAGCCGACTGACTGAGCCGACCACTAGGCATCATAGCCTGACACCTAGCTCGGCGATGGTCACATCACCACCAAATCACCTGACACAGTGTCCCCAAACGAATCCTATAAAAGGGGCAAGCATGCTCACAGGTAAGGATCCAACTCCAAGAAAAACACTCATACATTATTATATAGAACATTCCTCTGACTTAACCATCGGAGAGGGCTTCCGGAGTAAAAACGCCGACGTCCTTCTTACTTTCTCTATGTTGTAGGGTCCTGCCCGACTTTTGATACCCGCAGAAAAGCTTCAACAAAGGTAAATATCGACATTCTTAGACAAGGTGATAAAAAAACCACTTTACTTGACAGTATCAGAGATGTTTTCGTTTCACTTTTCAAATTCCACGGTCCATTTCACCAAGCTCCCTTCCCCTTTTGGCGTCACGTTGAGGATGGACTCGCAGCTCTTGCAAGAGTTTATGTTTTCACCCTTCACCAATTTGGAAACAATTGTCCTGTTTTCGTCGTTCCACGTTTTTCATCATTTCTTTAATAGTCTCAGACTTACCTAGGAGAGGGCAACAAAGCATTAGCATTAATTAGAGTTAAAAAAACAAATTATTACGACACAAATAAATAATACAAATCCGTAAGATTTGTTTATATGTGATTACGTGACGAAAAGGGCTATATATATTGTGGCCGTAGGCTTACAGCTTACCTTCGACAACATAAGACCACAACTGGACAAATCCAAGAGAATCCTAGTCACCTTGAACAAGTTTAATATATGTAATAAGTTGATTGGACATCTTTGGAATCTGTCGGGCTTTGGTCTTGTACGCGTCATAGAGCTCAGCAGCTGACGACTTTATCTCAACTATGCAATCCATCTTCCTAATTTGAGCCATTGCTAACTTTCGTTTGCTAGCAAGGAAAACCAAGAAACTAGTACGAGTTGGGAGAATGTTTTGCTTTGCGGATTGCCATATGAAAAAAAGGGAAAACTTTGAGAATGCTATATTTCCAAGTATAATTTTAAATTGTCATTTTATTATTTCATCCATTTCAAATTAATTAATCTTTTAGCAATACGATATAAATATATATATATATATATGTAATTATTCACATTTAACATAAAAATACATTTTGTTTTTAGGAAAACACTCCATTGATTAAAGCTTAAAAATTCATCTTAAAAGTTTATGATAAGTAAATGTAATTAAAATGAGATGAAAGACGAGAATGACCTCCCATGATCAAACACGATATCATATGTATATATAGTATAAAAATAAAAAAAGTAAAAATATAATTTAAATCCAACTTAATTAATATTAATCTTATTAAAAGTCTATAATCTTAATTTAGATAATATAATGATGCATTAATTAACTTTTTATTTCCTATGTAATAGACATTTAGTTTGAAAGAAAAATAAGTACATAATATTACTATTACTATTACTATACATATAAGTTTGAGCTATATAAGCTTATTTGAGATAATTAGAAAATTAAATTTAAATAAATAAATAAATAAAAACTTAAATTCAAACCGCACATAGTACAATAGTTAGTTGTCGTATTATCAGCCAAAAAGTTCAACTCAGCGTTGGCGAGCTGGCGAAACTACAATAATTGCTAGCTGAACAAAATTTTTTCAGCCACGTTTTTGCATTGTTATGGATTTAAAAAAGATTCCCTTCATAATATTGTTACGACGTGTTGCATGGCTGCTTGGTATCGTTCTGTCGGCAAGTCCTTCCTTCCTCTGTCTGTCTCTCTCACTCTCTCTCTCTCTCAAAGTAATTATTAAAATTTTGTGGGTACTCAATTATTTGATCAAACCGTTTAATTGAAATAGATGACATTTTTAGTGTTAAAAAAATAATTAAATTTTTTTATTAATTTGAGTGATTGAATTTAAATTTAATAATTTATATATTTATTTTATATTTATATATTTTATTATATTATAATTATATTAAAAAATTTTTATATTTATATTAATTTAATAAATTTATAATTTATATTATATAAATTTTAAATATTTTTTTATATTATGATATTTTTTATTTTAAATATATTATATTTATATAATCATATTAAATATTATTAAATGTAATTAAATTGATTGTTGAAGAAGATTCAATTAAAAACAAAAATTAATGATAAATATCTCAAATAGTTAAAAAATTGAGCATATAATTTAACAATTATCGGATCAAGTGGACACCCATTTCTGGCCGAAAGAAATCTAATCAAGTTAGATTCTATTTTTTTTCAACGTTCTTGAAAACATCATTTAATTATTATGTTATTTTTTAAAATTTTATAATTTGTTATTAAAAGTTTTTTAAAAAATAATTTTTATATGAATAAAAAATATTTATAAACATTCATTAATCAGATATTTTTATTAGTTAATTTGTCAAGCACAAACTTTTATATTTTTTTTTCAAAGATGAGATGGCAAGTAAAAATTATATATGTGGCGGACGACAATTGGCTAGGCTATATGAATTTGAGTAGTATCATTTGGAAGGGATTGCTGCCTTGACATAGATACCAATCTATAAATTGCATTGCTCTAAAAACCATCAAAGTACTTATCTTCTCTTCACTCTCAAACCTGAGCCAGCGATTATCTTTGCTGCAGTCGACAATCTTTTATATTTCTTCCTCACTTTTTTGTTTCTTTCTCCCCTATTTCCCTCTTTTGTGCCTTTTTTTTCTGTCGTTTCCTTTCTTTCCTCTCCCATTTTCAAAAGTTGCCATCTTTTCTTACGTCTTTTCAATAGATATATGTATATATATCTTCATTTGAAAACCACAACTCTAATCATTTCAACTTTCACTATTGATACAACATGCGTTTTATTTTCATCCACTCCTTT
>JBBYHL010240007.1:14140-26266 GCA_038381835.1 Adansonia madagascariensis
CATTTGAAAACCACAACTCTAATCATTTCAACTTTCACTATTGATACAACATGCGTTTTATTTTCATCCACTCCTTTTATGATTAATCGTGATCTTACAAACTCTATCAATGTTATGAATAAATCTCTTTCGTCGTACATATATGTAAAAAATACTTGTCACACTGAAAAAGTCGAGCACTTTATCATTGAGTTAACAACTCGAAAGAAAATTAAAATACGTAGATAAATTTAAAATAAAAATTAAAATTTTACGAGATAACCAAAACATAAAATTAGAATAAATTAGAATAAAATAAAAAATATAAATTTTCAGATAAAAACATAAAAATAAAAATAAAATATATTTATAATTTATATTATATAAATTTTAAAAATATATTCGTATTATAATTTTTTTATTTTAAATATATTATATTTATATAATCATATTAAATATTATTAAATTTAATTAAATTGATTATTAAAGAAGATTCAATTAAAAACAAAAATTAATAATAAATATCTCAAATAATTAAAAAATTAAGCATATAATTTAACAATTATCGGATCAAGTGGTCACCCATTTCTGGCTGCAAGAAATCTAATCATCATGTTAGATTCTTTTTTTTTTTCAACGTTCTTGAAAAAATCATTTAATTATTATATTATTTTTTAAAATTTTATAATTTGTTATTAAAGATTTTTTAAAAAATAATTTTTATATGGATAAAAAGTATTTATAAACACTCGTCAATCAGATATTTTTATTAGTTAATTTGCCAAGCATAAACTTCCACATTTTTTTTCCAGAGATGAGATGGCTAGTAAAAATTGTATATGTGGCGGACGACAATTGGCCAGGCTATATGAATTTGAGTAGTATCGTTTGGAGGGGATTGCTTCCTAGACATAGATACCAGTCTATAAATTGCATTGCTCTAAAAACCATCAAACTACTTATCTTCAAAGCTAATTTTTGCTGTAATCAAAGAGATATCTTAGTGTGAAATAATGGCATCTTCAACTCTGACTGGTAAGCTCGAGGCTGATATTGAGATCAAAGTTTCTCCCGAGCAGTTTTATGATATGTTCTCCAACAAACCGCACCATGTGCACCATACTTGCTACGACAAGATACAAGGATGCGATTTACACGATGGTGAATGGGGAAAAGTCGGTTCCATTATTAACTGGAGTTACGTGCATGGTATAAACATTAAAAACCCAGAAGTATTTCATTCTTCCATGCTTTTTTCACTTGATTTATTTATTTGTTAAATTTTAACAACAACATAATAAAAAAAATTTTTATACATAGATGGAAAGGCTAAAGTCTCAAAGCAAGTGGTTGAAGCGCTCGACCCTGACAAAAACTTGATCACTTTCAGGGAGATAGAGGGAGATCTAATGGAAGAGTATAAGAGCTTTTTATTCACGGTTCAAGCTTCGCCCAAGAGTGAGGGCAGTGGCAGCATAGTGCACTGGACTTTTGAATACGAAAAGCTGCATGAGGGGGTTGCACATCCTGAGACTCTGCTGCAATTCTTACTCGATGTCTCCAAAGATATTGATGGTCACCTCACCCAAGCAAAGTAATAACGATCGATTATGAAAAATACTATGTTGCTAGAAGCCGTACTCATCTATGAATAATACAGTTGCTTTGTTTTGCGTGTTAATTTGTAAATATGTGTATGTTTGGATCGATCGTTATGTTATCAACGGAGGGTGCTTTTTATGTTCTTCATATGTTTTGTTGTTTATGTATCTAATTGAATCTATCTTATGCTTCTGTTGTATCCAGAACATATATATATATATATATATATAACACTATGATTTCCTAGTTTCTTTCTACTTTTTTTTTTTTAGTTTTTTGGGCTTATTTTTTTCAAGGGAGATATATTTGAGATTCAGAGTGCAAATTTAGAAGTATGCAACTTATAAAGGAAGTTTACAAATAGATTTTCATTGAAATATGATTTTGATTACCTAAAACAAAAAATTAATAAACAGTAGAAGCTTTAAATTGTTCGGCTTAGAAAAATTAACCATAATAACTTAATTAGGAAGTTTTGCATTTGAAACATCCACAGCCTATATATTTATCAAGTAAATTTCACAGTTGACAATTAATTTAGACAAAAATAAAATCATTAAATATTAATTTGTATCAATTAAATTATTAAAATTAATATTTTAAAAACTTTCATCCAAAAAAATTAACAAAAAAAAATGTGATTATCAAGGATTTTATAATTTTTTTTCTTTCATTGCATATCAATGCATTCCATCTTCATCTTCTCTCTTTTCACCCCCTATCACCATGCCGGTCACTAGCGTTGGCGATTATCCCGCTGCAGTCTGCAATCTTTTATATTTCTTCTTCACTTTTTTGTTTCCTTTCTCCCCTACTTCCCTCTTTTGTACCTTTTCTTTTCTTTTCTTTTCTTTCCTTTCTTTTTTCTCCCACTTTCGCTGGCCGAGCATCCGATTTTTCAAAAGTAGCCATCTTTTCTTGCAATATCTCCAATTGAAAACCACAACACTAATCAATTCAACTTTCATTTTTCTTTCAAAACTATTGATTTAGGTTTTGGATCAATATTCAAGTTGAGTACAGAAGCTAGTTAATTTTGGTTTCCCTATAATTAGAGTTGTAGAGCTTTATCCATTTATTTACTTAATCGAACTTTGAATTCATTTTTTTGTTCTATACCAAAAATACGAAGATGATTATTTTGGATTGATATGGAAAACAATGGATTCTCAGAATTCTCCATTGATACGATATGCTCTTTTTTCCATCCGCTCATTTCAGAACAAGTAGTGATCTTACAAACGCTACCAATGCTATGAACAAATCCCTTTTTTTATACGTACGTGTAAAAGATGCTTGTCACACTTAAAAGCCAAGCACTCTACCGTCGGGCTAGCAACCCGACAGAAAATTAGAATATGTAGATAAAATCAAAATAAAAAAATGGAAACACAAAATTTTAAAAATTAGAATAAAATAAAAAAATACAAATTCTCATATAAAAACATAAAAATAGAAAGAGAATAAGTGCAAGATGTTTGCAAGTGTCTATATTGAGGTGCTTGCCCGTGTCCTTGTTGTGAAAGTTGGTTTGTAGGTTTCGGTGTTTTACTTTTATGTTTCCTGGTAGGTTCTTGTTTGGTTGTTTTGGTCTAATTTTGAACTTTGTTCTTTGTTGTGCTGGTTTTTGATAAATTTGACGTAGAGTAAAATATATATTGATAGTATAATTTTTTTATCCTACAAATAAAAGTATAATTTATCGGTTATTTATATTCATAATCTTATGCATTATTTTCAACTTTTAAAAGTTTCATTGATCATTCATATTATTAATATTTCATTCTTATTCATTACTTCTAAAAATTACATTAATCATTTTGAGGCATTGCTATATAAGTATGATTTCATAGTTTCTTTCAACTTTTTTTTAAGTTTTTTGCACTTATTTTTTTCAAGGGAGATATATTTGAAATTCATGGTGCAAATTTAGAAGTATGTTAGTCATAAAAGAATATTGGAGCAAAGTTCTAAGTTTGCAAATAGATTTTCATTGAAATATATTTTTGGTTTCCTAAAACAAAAAATTAATTAACAGTAGAAGCTTAAAATTGTTTGGATTAGAAAAATTAACAATAAAAACTTAATTAGAAAATTATACATTCGAAACATCCACAGCTTGCATATTTATTAAGTAAATTTCACAATTGATTATTAATTTAGACAAAAATAAAACCATTAAATTTTAATTTTTACCCATAAAATTATTAAAGTTAATGTTATAAAAACTTTCATCCAAAAAAATTAACCAAAAAACTGTGATTATCGAAGTATTTTATAATCTTTTTTTCATTGCATATCAATGCATGTTAATGCATTCCATCTTCATCTTCTCTTCACTCTCAAACCCGAGCCAGCGATTAGCTTGCTGCAATCAACGATCTTTTATATTTCGCCGTCACCTTTTTGGTTTCCTTTCTCCCCTGCTTCCCTCTTTTGTACCTTTTCTTTTCTTTCGTTTCCTTTCTTTCCTCTCCTATTTTCCCTGGCCAAGCATCCCATTTTTCAAAAGTTGCCATCTTTTCTTGGGTCTTTTTCAATAGATATATATCTCCGGTTGAAAACCACAACTCTAATCATTTCAACTTTCACTATTGATATAACATGCACTTTTTTTCATCCACCCCTTTTAGGACTAGTCGTGGTCTTACAAACTCTGCCAATACTATAAACAAATCCCTTTCTTGATACATATATGTAAAAGATGCTTGTCACACTTAAAAAGCCAAGCATTCTACCGTTGAGTTAACAACCCGAAAAAAAATTAGAATATGTAGATAAAATCAAAATAAAAATTAGAATTTCACGAGACAATCAAAACACAAAATTAGAGAAAATTAAAATAAAATAAAAAATACAAATTCTCAGATAAAAACATAGAAATACAAATAGAATAAGTGAAAGATGTTTGCAAGTGTTTATATTGAGGTGTTTGCCCATCTCCTTGTTGTGAAGGTTGGCTTGCAGGTTTTGGTGTTTTACTTTTATATTTCCTGGTAGGTTCTTGTTAGTTTGTTTTGGACTAATTTTGAACTTTTCTCTTTGTTGTGCTCGTTTTTGATAAATTTGACTTAAGAGTAAAATATATATTGATAGCATAATTTTATTTATCCTACAAACGAAAGTACAATTTATCAATTATTTATATGCATAATCTTATGTAAATATTTTATTTTTAACTTGTTAAAAGTTTCATTGACTATTCATATTATTAATATTTCATTTTTATTCATTATTTTTAAAAATTACACTTATTATTTTTTACATGTGGTTTGTATTTACCTTTCCTCTATAATTTTTAAAAGTTTAATATGCTAATATCTACATCTGTCAAAAAATTTTACTGTCATCTTTTATTTAAGTTAAAAAGTTATAAAATATTCAACCAAACGTTAATTGTTAAGCAATATGGCACGACGTATCTTTTTATTAGTTTAAGTTAAAAAGTTATAAAATATTCAATTGAACATTAACTGATGTACATTTGTTGAGGTACATAAAAATTAGAATCATGTATGTCGAATTTTTTGCTTAATATTTATTTTTATTTGAAAAATATATTAATAATTGAAATTTTTGAAAAATTGAATGCAAAAACTAATTTTAAAGATATTAAATCATAAAATTAAAAAATAAGATTTCAAAAATATTTTTTTTGAAACATCAAAAGTAATTTTTATGGCGTATCTACTCTATATGTAACATATTTTCTATGAAATACAAATCAAATGTTAAAGATAATAAGTGTAACTTTTAAAAGTTTAATGTGTAGATATTTACGATCTTTCAAAAGATTTTATTAGTTATAATGTATTATTTAAGTTAAAAAATTATGAAATATTCAACTAAAAATTAATAGTCATATAAGACAACGTACACGTCTTAAGTTCTATTAAAGATTAGCATCATGAAAGCCAATTATTTTTATGTTTAATAAAATAACGAATTTTATTTTGTTTCAATAAAATTTATTTTTACATGAAAAATAAAAAATATAATAGTAATTTAAAATTTTTGAAGAATTGAATGCAAAAATTAATCTTAAAGACATTAAGTCATATAATTTTAAAAATAATTTTTATAGTCTATATATTCTATGTATAACAAATTTTAAGGACTACATTTATTTTGAATATTTGAGAAATAAGATATTTTGGAGAAAAATACAAATGAATATGAGTTTTTTTATAATTTGAAAATTTTTATAGCAAATATTAATTTTTTTAAAAAAATTAGCAATTTAAATCTTAATTAAATATTGAAGAAATAAATCTTATTTCAGTAATTTTAATTATATTTGATATAAAATATGTGTGTCTCGTTCTAATTTCATGCGTCCACAAGATCTAAAAATGAATAAATTATACGGCATGAGGTCTCAACTACTTTCCCAATGGGAGCATCGCGCACATGTTGCGTGAGTTAATTAATATAGTGAAAATAGCATAATTTGATATGCTCACTGTTATGCAATTTGCCAATTTAATAATCAGTACACTTAATTTCTTCAATATACAAAATAATATTTTTTCATTATTTTTTTATCTATTCTTTTAATATATTTATCAATATTATTAATATTCATATGACCTACTTATAAATTATCAAATTCAATGATTTGGACAAATAAATATACAAACGAAGAACGCCATCAAAGATGAAAAGCCATGTCAACCAAGCGTTAACTTCCAACAGCTTGTTGATCAAAAATTTAAATTTTATAGACATCAGTGCGTGACATATATATAGATATATATATATATATAAAGGAAAAAGAACTAATACTTAATTGATAGATGTGTAATTTAACCAACAATAATATGCAATTTGCTCCCTTTCGTGTGCGTACACCACGAAATTACCATATAATATATAGGGGAAGCATGTGTCTTAATATATAAAGCAAAGGTCCAGCTGATGACAACTGTAACGCGCATACTTCACGATCATGATTTCTAATTTTACAATATTTAAGAGATTTTTTATTATTACTCATTGTTTATTTAAGAACGACATATACCGTCAAGTTATTAATATACGTCTTTTCTTAGTTAATTAGGTGTCGAGAAAGTCGGCATCAACATTCTTGATGTAGGTGGTGAAGAAATCGCTGTATATGACAGGATCATCGTTTCGCTTGTCATATTCAATGGTCCATTTCGCCAAGCTTTCCTCCCCCATTGGCGTCATGTTAAGAATGACCTTGCCATTCTTGTAATAATTCACGACTTCAGCCCCCCCAGATTTGTAAACAATTCTCCTGTTTTGGTCGTCCACCTTCTCCATCATTCCCTTAACAGTCTCAGAATTACCTAAAAGAGAGCGCCAGAGCATTAGCATATTACTTACGGAAACTAGTTCTCGTTAAAATAATTTAATATCATGATATAAAAAAATGACATGAATTATTTAAACTCGTACAAGGGCTACATATTTGTGACCATAGGCTGACCTTTGGCAGCATGAGACCGCAGCTTGACGGATAATAGATCCCATAGTATTCCAGTCACTCTGAAGAAGTTTTATATTTGTAATTAATTGATTGGACATCTTTGGCATCAAATGGGCTATGGTCTTGGACACCATAGAGCTTATCAGCTAACGACTTCATCTCTATTACCCAATCCTTCTTCCTAATTTGAGGCATGGATAACTTCGTCTGCTAGCAATAGAAACCAAGAAACTAAGAGGACTCGGGAGAATGTTGTGCTTAGCGGATTGCCTTATATAGTAGAATGATTAGCCCTCCGAAGTCGGAAATAAATTTTTTTTGCATTTCAAATGTGTAATAGACAAGTTGTGGTGAGCGGTCATGATTATGATTCGATGAACATTTGGGGACCAAACCAATGGCCTTAGATTTTTTGCCTTTTAAGCCTAGCGGATTGGATTCCCTCAGTGGTCCACCGAATTACATACACCGGAATCGTACTTGTAATCGCCACAGTTCATGTTTTAATCAAATATTCTTATTAGCCTATGAAGATACTAATGTACCGTTTAAAAATTATCTGTATGATAATATGTTTGAAAATATGTCACAGTTCATGTTTTAGTCAAATATTCTTACTAGCCTATGAAGATATTAATGCACCGTTTAAAAAATTTATAACCATATAATATTAATATAAAAAACTTTTTGAAAGAAGTTTTTTAGTGTTGCATATTACTCATTTTCATTAATAAAATGGATCCAGATTTTATTTATTTAATCCTCTCCTTACATTTCTATTTTGGTTTTAATGGGATTAATTAATATAAAAAATTACACAAAAATTTATAATCACACCTGTACAAGTTTAGTTGTCAGTAATTTGTAGATATATCTGTAACATTTATATATATATATATATATATATATATATTACGTGTAATTATATCATATGAATTTCAGTTTCAGAAGAAACCTCCTTCACGAGAAACAAAAGAGAAATTAGACAAGCTGTGGAGGCTTACTTCCTGAAAAGCTTGGGAACATCATCCTTCCTGGAACTAATAATGACCGGAGAGGCAGAGAAACCATTTTGCTTTTCTGAAGCTATTAGATGATCAACTTTTTTACTTCTCTCTTCTTCACTGGATTTGCTAGTGCTCGAGGATGACAATGATCCTAATATCTGCACTGTTAAGCTTCCGCCTGCGCACCCCAACAAATTTATTAAAATAATGAACGGTAACATGCAACAAATAAACAACGTACACTATGGACAGAAAGCGAAGCTGAACCAATCAAATCAAAATAAATAAAAATGCAAAGGCTTTAGTTAAGACGAAGTAGACTTCATGACCCCAGCGACAAGTATGTCGAAACTTTAGTTAAGTAATTAATTGATTGAAGTCTAGGTTACTTTGCAAGCCTAGCTTGTTAGCTTTGGTTGGGCTAATATGTAAAACTTAATTCCTATCAAATAAAAACAAGTTTTACTTCTTTTGGTTGGATAAACAAAAGGCAAAACAAAGGTTTAACGGAGTCAAGCACAAAGATGTAACTCAAGCCTTTACCAAAGAAAGAAGAAAAGAAGTTGTCCCTTGTCCTATCGGAAACGAAATTAACAAGCATAGGAAAACATTTTGTACGCAGAATAGACTAAATTTAAGCTCAAGCCTAACTAAGCTTTCAGGTTGAGAAACTTAGAAGTTTAAGCTTAATTCGACTGAAATTTGTAAGATGTCTTTTTTCCCCCTTCTTTCTCAATTGGCTCTCTTACCAAGCGTGATTCAACATCATTTTCGTTCCACCTTTACAGTCAAGTCTTTCCATCCTCCAGCATTTATCCACTCTTCCTTAATGGGTAAGCATGACTCTAAAGCAGTACTGATATTCTAAAAACAGATCTCTTTGCACAATGTTGTCACTTCCAGGTTAGATTATAAACAAGCCTCCAGTAATAAGGTTGGTGCTCTGAAAATAAGAAACAGAAAAGGATCAATGACCAGATGATGTAAGTTATATTACCTAGCACAAGAGCAGCTCCAATCCAACCGGTGGCATCCCATCTATCACCAAGGAGAAACCATGCAAAACCAGCGCCCCAGACAGGCTCCAACCCATAAATTATAGCTGTTTCTGTAGCTGATACATCACTCATAGCAGCCACCTGCATAATTTTGATGGTTAAGAGAAATGATCCTTAAGTTTCTTATCACCAAAAATAATGGAGAAATGGAGGCTTTATAGTCGTAACAAGTAAGAAAGAAAAGAAAAGCGACAAAGTTGAACTATCATGCAAGTACAAATGCCTGTTTTTGCATTTAAGATTCTCAGCTAAGAAGCTTACAATGATGCATTTAAAGTTACTTTTCACCCCTTTTAACTAAATTTGTCACTTCTACAAATAAGCAGACAGGATCAAAATGCTCCTATCTAAGCAGCAGTTAATTGAACCATACAACAGTTCAAGTAAACTCAAGCTATAATGAAAGTTCTACGTTACTTGAAACCAAAATGATTGAAGTTGGAACAGTACCCCAAAAAGATCTTTATTGCTTGACCTAAATTTATGAGATGTGCCGAGCTCACAGTATCTATATGAATGTTTTTGAGTAATAAAAATTGCTTTAATGAGAAAACCATACAAACATTTAGTCAGTGAACCAAAAAGAAAGAAGTGTGTGGGTCATTTACAAAGGGTAGACTTGAAAACAGATACACTCATCAAACTTATATGGTCAGGGATTCAAACCGTGATAGTGGCTGCGTTTTCAGTCACGTCGTTTATTACGTACATAACGGATAAAATAGCAGTATTCAGTTTTATTGCGTTTGTGAATTTTTTTTTTTTTTTACACAACTTATTTATGATATTTAAAGTAATTTTTTAAGTCTTTCATTTACATGTTAAAACAAATAATTCCCATTTTCTAAAAGCTAAGAGACTTACCTCCACCCATAAGCACAATCCAGTTGAGAATATGCCTGTATAAAGTGCAGGTATCCATGGAAATGTGAACATCCAATCCCAAAACATTGCCCAAGACCCAGATGATGGGTTGAACTCCCAGCTTCCATCAAGCCAGCCTCCAAGACAGTACCAAAGAGTCGAAAAAAGAGCAACAATGCATACCTAAATGGACCTTCAAAATTTTAAACCATATACAAAAATAAACAGATTGCGTTATTTAAAATGTTTAACAACCATATAAGTAATATTCAGACCTCATATCCAAGTAGAGGCAAGAAGTTCTCCTTCTTAGTGCTTCTAGAAATATGCTCAGTTCTTAGCATATGGACACCAAAAAACACTGCACTTAAGAAGTTCAACAAATCTCCAACCTGTAAAAATATTGTATCACTATAACGATATAAATCAGTAGGCCAAACAACCAGATAGTATGATACACACAACAAAAAAATTATAGTTGTATTTTGCTTTGGTCATCCTGCTATGAGCAGTATGAAAGAGAAACAGATAATAAACATGAAATAGCACTTACACATGGAGGAGAGCCACTGGATTCCAACATTGCAACTCCTAAGACAGACATGAGAGCGCCGAACCAGGTAACGGCAGGAACTACATTTCCTAATATACCATCAAGCAAGGGAACCACAATTACCTGTTAAATTCACACAGAATATAACAACTTGTACCTTTAGGTGCTCCAATTGAGCAAGCAGCTTCATTTGATTGATATAGGGTGTGATCAGGAAACTTACAGTTAACATAGATATGAATGATGCACGCCCAGCATCGGAGGTTAATAGACCAAGTGCTTGTGTTAAGTATCCCAAACTGACCCAAAAGCCCAATTCCATCCCTGCATTACGAGTGCGAACATCACCTCGTGCTTGCACTACAAATGGGATGAATGGTATTGCTGACACTACAAATCGAACAATTGTGAAGGCAGATGGATCCATGATAGCTTCAACCTCTTTTACGACAGGAATATTACTAGCTGCAAAATGAAAGTAAACCCGATTTAGTAATGGATTTTAAACAGTAAGCAACTATTTAGCCACTCATATTGCCATATATATATATATATATATATATATATATATATTAGCTTGACTATCAGAACTTTATGAAATATTGATAATCGAGCAGATTAATGCTTAGTTGTATATGAGTAATTCATTTAGTTCAGTGACTTTAGTCCACTGTCCATATAAAAATTTCACTGACAACCCTGAATTGGCTCGATTATCATTTCGACATAACACATTAATCAACTTTGCAATCTAAACTAAACATAATTCCAAGGCTAAGTAATTTAGGCTCAGTTTTTCTCCGTTCCTACTTGCTTCTAAAAAAAACAAAAATCAAGTAAAAAAATGAAAACCAAAACGAAACTAATAATTAAAGAACAATTGGAACAATTTTGATGTATTAATGCGTTCTAGATAAAAGCTTCAATAAAAACAAAAACAAAAAAAAAAGGTAATAAATAAATAATGCAGAGTGAAATTAAAAGGAAATGAAAGGAAAATCTAACCATAAATGAGAGTGGTAACATTAAGCAAAATAATGCTCCTAACTTTCTTCGAAGCAAACAATATTCTCCTCCACAAGTATCGCTTCCCAAACAGATACTCAAAACTTAAGGTTTCTCGCTTCTTCGAAGAAGAATAAGAAACCGAAACGACATCGTTCTCAGCATAATCAGCAATGACACTGGGCTTTGAACCGGGAACGCCTGGATCTACGGACTTTCTTCTAGAAACAGTTGAAGAATCAGAAGTAGAATCGCGTAAAGAAAATGCTGTGACCCGTCCCCGTTTAACACAGAATGAAAAGGAAACAGAGGAAGTAGAAGGGAAATTAGAGAGATTAATTGAAGAGTTTGTTGAAGCAGTGTTCCATGGCCATCTGCGAGTAGACGGTGAAGCCATGGTCGAGAATTACTCGAGCGAAAGAGAGGATCAGGAAGCCCTCCTCCGCTATCGTTTCAGCTACAAAATCTCAAATCTCTGTTCAATAATTTTACTAATCGTTGGACTATAGGATGTTGACACGTTGCAAACGATGGACGCTTGTAATGTATAAAATTATTAAAATATAACATAAATATATATTTTAAAATTTAAATAATATTAATTAT
>JBBYHL010240117.1:8257-26265 GCA_038381835.1 Adansonia madagascariensis
ATCTCAGCGGTTTCCTTGTTCCTTAAAAAAAGAAAAAGGAAATTAAGATTTTAGGGTTTGCTCAAGTGTGTGTATATATATATATATATATATAAAAGGTGAAATCATAATTTAATAAATAGATAATAAAAATATATATTAAAAATATAAAAAATTCGATTAGATTTACGAATTACTTGAATTGAATACTAGAATAATCAAACTCAATTCACTCGATAATTGAAACTACTCAAACTAAAATCTAACTAAACAATAATCTAATTAAATTTAAATTTTTTTGAGTTAAATCTAAATGCTTTGCTAGCATAAATTTTTCATTTGCACCCCCCTACCTACAAGTAAGGGCAAATCCATATGTTACCTCAGCCTCGAAGAACCTTTTTTTTTGCCCATCGACACAATCAACTCGCAATCTTATTTTCGTCTTTCATATACGGAAAAACTTTGTCTTTTTCCCTTTTTAATTAATTTTCGTCTTTTATTTGCGGAAAAACTTATTTTTTTCCCTTTATAACTGTCCACGAAGCTTTGTTCCTCTCATTCCCAATCACTAGTGAGGAATCTAAACCAAGATTAATGGCCAACTAATTACAAACCCTAGCTATGTATGAAAATATATTAATATTTTAATAATTTTTTTTGAGGAATCTAAATCAAAAATAATGGTCAATTAGTTTTAAACCGGAGCTATGCATGGAATTATACTAATATTTCAATAAATTTATTTAAAATATAAGTTTTAAATTTAAGAACAATAAAAAAATCAATATGTATATGTTGTTTACTTGAATTTGACATATTTTAGTTCAATAAAAGTTAAGAAAACTCATATAATAATATATTAAATCGAATAATTTTTAAACAAAATGTATTCCAAAATTAATTAGTAAATAAAACATTGCATAAACAAATGGTAACAAGAAAAGTATAGCAAATAATTAACTTTTTATTTGTTATTTTTGTTTAATATTTACACTGTTTAAAATTTTAATATAATTGTTCAAAAAATAATAGTAAATAAAAACATAATAAATAGAAATATTAATTTCTTTTGAAAAAGTAAGAAACATAAAAATACATCGAGTACTTAAAAATTAGAATTAAAAATAGCAAATTTAAATGTTTCTTATGAGATTGTTTTTTTCGTAATATAGTAATACACTTGTGTTTATGGTGGAAAAAATATTATCAACATATTGATCTTAATTGAAGATAATTGCAAATAATTTGAAAGCATAAACAATATATTTAAGTTTGAATGTATACAAATATAATAACAATAGTAAAACATAAAAGTGAGTTGTAGGCTATTTAATGTTATAATTTTAAAATGGTGAAAGTCCATTGGGAGTTCTTGTACTATACTCAAAGAAATACTTTAGTCCTTGTATTATTAAATTCAGTATTTTATTACTCGTACTTTTAAAATTCTTGCAAATAAAAAAAATAATTAACAGTGTTAAAAACTGTTTGAATCCTGATAAAATGATAACGCATAACGTGATATGAAATTTTAATATGATTGTTGGAGACTTAGAAGCTTAGTCATGGGATCTCCACAAGCTTTGTTCCAAAATTTTTCCTCCAAGGTCAGTACATATGCTGCTTGATAACTCTATTACATAGAATTATTTAATTCCATTATGCATATTTAATTAGTTAAGTCTTAGAGATTTTTATTTAAATTTTATTTACATTTAATAGTTCTTAATTTAGTATTATTTTATTTGAATTTTATTTATTTTTAATAGTTTTTAATTTAGTATTATTTACTTTTCTTATATTTTAATTACTTTCCATATTTTCATAGGTCAAAACTTGAAGAAGTTTCCAAAAGTACAACAACTTAATGAAAAAGTAAAGTAGATCCGATATAACAAAGTAATTAGACTTAGAGAGATCCCAGATACTTTATAGCTTCTATTTTTCTTTAGTTTTCTGAAAAAAAAAGAGAAACTGTCAAGATTTTGCAATTGGAGAATGATTGGAGAAGCTTGAAGATCGATACCTAACCATTCTTAGTTTTCGCTTTTCCTTAATCTTTTTATCTTTATTATAATGTTTATGATAGTGAAACTTCAGTGTTTTGTGTTTTAACTAATCAATATGAGCTAAATTTATTTTTTTAGGGTTATAATGGAACTCAACATATAGTTTGGATTGTTTTATTTTATTTATTTGTTTAATCTTGTTCGTAATGCTTTTAGTTGATTGGCTACCAATTAGATTGATTTGGTAACCTTAATGAACTTGAAAAAGGAAATTTTATGTTTAGACCTGAATTGAATGACATATATTTCATATTCATTTATTAGGGTGAATTGATTTGCGTGTTAGATAAAAATATTCGTGCATGCCATCTGTAACCAAATTAGCATCTAAGGTTAATGAGTTTCTTTTAATTCAGTTTGTATAAGAATATAACAAATTGGTTAATAGAGATATTTGTGTAAGATCATCGGAAGATGCTTATAAATATATTAGAACTCTAGGTTAACAACTCGTTATCACTAGTCAAGTTAAGAAAGTAAAATAGGTTCAAAAGAAGTATTGAGAGAAATTATAATCCTAGGCTTTTATTATTGATTAATTAAATCCTATTTAAATTACTGTGTTAATTTATTTAATTTTAGTTTAAATTTAAATTTTACTTTACAAGCTTTTAATTAATTGTTTGGATAAGATTAAATTGTTTTAATTTTAGTACTTAGCAAAATTTAGTATAATCCCTAATGTGAACAGTAATCTATTTCATCTCTATATTACTTGTTTACGATACGTGCACTTGTGTAATTAATTTAGACAATACTGCTTAACTATTAACTTTATTTCTTTTATTGTATTTCACCTAAATTTGATGCCATTGAAGTGCATTTCTTTCCAGGTTAATCACTTCCAATCTAACCTTAGCCTCTTTTATGACCTACCTCAAAAAACTATTGGCACTTGAACAACCAACCTCCAAGATCCTCTCCATTAAACAAGGAAAGTCAATCTTGGACTATTTGGTCGGTAAATATTGGCTTTTGTTTGGGTATGGTTGATCCGACTGTTGCAGTTGACTCATGATGAGGTTTCGTTGGGCATTTAAAGTTATAATATCACTTTTAATGGAAGAGATAATCTTTTCTTGCATGATCTCTAGGCCTTGAATCTTGGCCATCAGCTCTTACAAAAATTCTTTCAACGACTCCTCCAACCCCCAAAGATTATAAGATTGAATAATTTTTGCCATGGCGCTAAGGTCAAAGCTCTATACCAAAATGATGGGTGTTAAATTTCAGTAATCAAATATAAAGAAGATAGAAGGTAGGTATAGGTTGGCTAGGCAAGAATAACCTTCAAATACTTAGAAAATGGATTTAAGAACAGGGAAATGAGAAATAAGAAGATAAGAGAAAGAAGCAAAAGCTTTATAATTCATTACATAACCTCCCAATGAACCTATATGTCATTTTTATACACCTGATGTTGTAGTTACTGGCATAAAAATTAGAAGAAATGAATTACTCTCAATTGGAAAAAAAAGAGAAATTGTTATTTTTTGCCTTCAACACAATGGGATGAGCCCTATTTATACTGGTTTCATAGGAATACGTTTCAGACAAGAAATTAAACCTAGATAAGGGTTTAGGGGTTATAAAGATTTATTTGAGAGGTTATGAAAATTTCAAGATTTTAAAATTCATTATTGATTGCTCATGTAACTCCTAAAGGATATGGAGTTTAGAAGGTAACTGATCCATTTCATTCTCCTCGGGTTGACTGGACTGGCCCATGAGTTAAACTTAACATCGTCCTCAAAGTATGGCAAAAGGTCAGCAACATTAAAGGTAGCAGAAACTCCATAAGCGCCTGGTAGTTCAACTTTATACGCATTGTTGTTGATCTTTTGAATAACTTTGAATGGACTATCGACTCAGGGTGACAACTTGGAATTTGGTTAGTTTGGAAATCATTTCTTTCGCAAGTGTATCCATACCAAGTCTCCTACTTTGAAAGTCTGTTATTTCCTATGGTTGTCACGCGGAGCCTTGTATCTTAGGTTTTGCTTTTGGATTTGCTCTTGGACATGTTCATGCAGCTTCTTGATTTCCTTTGCCCTTTGGTCTGCGTTGGTGCTGCATTGTCACTGGCCGGATCAAAAGGTTAAGTTTAATTGACTAAAAGGATGGGTCCCATAACCCATCTTAAATAGACATTTGCTGGTAGCTTGATTAATTGAGTTATTATAGGCGAACTCAACCTGTGTGAGTATAAGGTCCCATTGCTTCATATTCTTCCTAACAAAACTTCAGAGTAGGTTTTCTAAAATTCTGTTAATTGCTTCAATTTGTCCGTCCGTTTGGGGATGGCTAGCACTGCTGAACTGAAGCTTAGTTCCCATTTTCTTCCACAGAGTTCTCCAAAAATGACTTAAGAATTTAACATCTCGATCAGAAGTGATAGTTTTGGAATGCCTTGAAAACAAAAAATCTTTTTGAAGTATAAGTCTGCAACTTGCACAGTATCATTCATCTTTTGGCATGGGACAAAATGGGCCATCTTTGAGAATCTATCAACAACTACCATTATGGAATCTTTCTATCTCTAAGTTCGAGGTAGTCTCAGGACAAAATCCATATGTTTTCCCAAGTTGTTTCTGAAACAGAAAGAGGCATGTATAATCCCTTGTTTTGGCTTTTGGTTTTAGCAAAGTGACAGGTTCTGCATCTTTGGATATGTCTATTGACATCTCATTCAAGCTTTGGCCAGTAGAAATTTTCTTTAATTAAGGCCATAGTTTTATCTCATCCAAAGTGGCTTGTTAATCATCCATCGTAAGCTTCCCAATGATTGCTTCTCGTAAATAACACTGAGGAATGCAAAGAATTTTTCTTGAAATAAGAAACCTTTATGTCTATGGAATTGTTGGAAGGGTTATGTTCCTATGGAACTCCGTGCTTTACGAATTTGATAGTCTTGAATCCGATAACTTTTGCTAAGAGAGTAGTTAGGAAAAAATGACGTTAGCTAAGCGCATCAGCTACAGAGTTCAAACTTCCAACCTTATGCTTAAGGAGGAATGGATAAGACTACAATATCTTACTCTAAGTGGCATGCCTATGACTGATCTTCTATTGTAAAATCAGGTGTTTGAGGGCTTCATGATCAGAGTAGAGGATAAAGTCTTTGTTCAGCAAGTAGTGGCTCCAATGCTGTATAGCACGGACAATGGCACAAAACTCTTTGTCATAAGTTCAATATTTAAGTTTGCCCTCGTTGAGTTTTTTACTGAAGAAGACAATTGGATGTCCTTCTTGGTTTAGAACGGCACCAATTCCAGCGTTGAAAGCATCACAGCTGACTTCGAACACTTGATCAAAATTTGGAAGGGCTAGCATAGGTGCTTCTGTCAAACGCTTCTTTAACTCCTCAAAACTTTGCTATGCTTGCTCTATCCATTGAAACTTATCTCCTTTGATATAGTCCGTCAGTGAAGCAGCAATGGAACTAAAGTTTCTAATGAACTTCCTATAGAAGAAAGCTAATCCATGGAAACTTTTGACATCATGGACGGATTTTAGAGTTGGCTAACTGTTGATGGCTTCTATCTTGCTTGGGTTAACTTGAACACCTTTTGCAGTAATAATATATCTCAGAAAAATCACTTTTTTGGTTAAAAATGAGCATTTCTTTACGTTGGCATAGAGTTTCTGCTCACGAAGAGTCTGCAATACTTGTCGAAGGTGCTCTAAATGCTCTTTTCAGCTCTTACTGTAAATAAGAATATTGTCATAGTAAATAACAACAAATTTATTGATGAAGGGTTGAAATACCTGATTCATTAGGCGCATGAATGTATTGGGGGAATTTGACAACCCAAAAAAGCATCACTACCCATTTGTATAGGCCATCTCTTGTTTTTAACGCGATCTTCTATTCATCTTCAGGCCAAATCTTGATTTGATGATATCTGCTACGAAGGTCAATCTTGGAAAAAGTAGTAGCACCATGCAACTGGTCTAACATGTCATCGAGTCGGGGAATCAATAATCGATAGTTGATGGTGATTTTGTTAACTGCTTGGCTGTCAATATACATCCTCCAACTTTCATCTTTCTTAGGTACCAAAACTATGGGCATAGCACAGGGACTGACCCTTTTCTCGGATCATACCTTTTTTCAACAATTCTTTAACTTGTCATTGAATTTTGGCATGTTCTTGTGGGCTTATCCTATAAGCAGGTTTATTAGGGATTATTGCTCCTGGGATAAAGTCGATTGCGTGTTGGATGTCTCGCATGGGTGACAATCCTGGTGGAATCTCATCTGGTATCACGTCTGGAAACTCAGCTAACAACTATTTCACTTTTGGTAGAATGGTGGATCCATTGTTTGCCTATAGCAACAGAATAAAACCTATGGCTTAGGCTTCTGATTTTGTCACCTTGAACGGCTCTTTATCGATCAAAGTCACCAATAGCTTAGGTTCTTTCTGGCCTTGGTTGTACTCGTTAGGCGACAACGGTGCTAGCTTGATCTTTACTCCATCTTTCATAAATGAGTAGGTGTTGGCATATCCATCGTATAGAGCACTACGTTCATATTGCCAAGGTCTTCCAAAAAGGAGAGGACAGGCATCCATGGGAACAACTTCACACCAAACTTTGTCTTGATACTTCTTGCCAATTGAAAAAGCAACAAGGCAACGTTTGGAAACTTTTACCCTACTTCCTTTGTTAAGCCATTGTAGCTTATAAGGGTGTGGATGGTTTTGAGTCGGCAATTTCAACTTATCCACCATATAGTTGGATACTAAATTTTCACAGGTTCCGTTGTCAATAATGACGTCACAGACCTTACCTTAAGCAGTGCATCGAGTAAGGAAGATGTTATGATGTAGCCAAGGTTCCTCTTTTACTTGCACTGTATACAAGCTCCATCTAATCACTAGCCCTTCACCATGGTTTACAGGAGTGATTTCTTTGTCAGACACTGGCTCTTTTTCTTCAGAAATGGTCTCTATATAGTTAAACACGGACTTGTCCTCTTTTTCAGATACCTCATCGGCTTCTTTTTCAATAATGGTGATAATCTTACGATTTGGGCATTCTAATGCAATGTGACCAAACCCTTGGCATTTAAAGCACTTTGGTGCTTTAGATCTGGACTTATTGGCGGCTTTCGACTGAGGTTTGCTTGAAGAACTTGATTATTGGATTTACGTCTTTCGATCGGTGGAAGCATTCTTGGTAGGGGAAGAAGGCTGATATGAGGACCTTCTGGTTAACTGCTTCGCAACATGGATGGCTAGATGGATGATGTTGTTTAGAGTCTAGTATTGTTGAAGCTGGACAGGATGGGCAATGTCAGTGTTCAACCCACCAAGGTAGCGAGCTATCGTCTGCTCCTCCTTTTTCTTAGATGTCAAACTTCATCATAAGCTTTTTAAATTCCCTAGTATGCTCCTCTATGGACAGGGAATTTTGGTGGAGATTTTCTAGATAGATGAAATTATCTTGATAGTAATGTTTTTGGTAGGAACATTAGGGTGAGCTCGCGTCGTATTTTCTCCCATGTTCGAATCTTGCTTTTCCCTTCACGTTCACGTTTCCTCTTAAGGTTTTCCCATCATATGGAAGCAAGCTTTTTAAGCTTGGGCAACAATCTTGACTTTATGGTCCTCTGGCACCTATTTATATTCGAACACTCGCTCAACTGTTTGGAGTCAATCCACGAAGTTGTCCTGTTGAAGCTTTCCTTCAAAGTCTAGAATCTCCACTTTGATATCACTATTTTGGAATGTTGGTCTTCGTGGACGACGATTACCAGCTATTGAAGAATTACTACTATCAGAATCATCTTCTTCCGCTTCTCTTCGTTGCTCCAATTGAGTTTGTTGGACATTTACCATCTCTTGTAATAGTTAAACTTGACGTCTCAATTCTTCTATCTCAACTTCATGCACAGACCTTCGTCTTGGAGGCATACTGTAGGCTAGTGAAGGCTAGGTGTATGGTTTAGGGGTGGAATTAGAAATTAAGTTCAAAAGTTAGGTCAAAATAGAATTCTAAGAAATTTAAGGTTTAGGTGTAATTTTAAGAAATTAAAAAGCTAATTTGTAATTTTGAAAAGTTTAAGGGTTGATAAGTAATTATGAAAAGCTTAGGGGTTGTACTATAATTTTGGAAAGTTTTAAGGGTTAGAGTGTAATTAAGGAAAAGTATGTTGACTGGGTGATGACGTGGCAATGAGGGTACGTGGCAGATGAAGGTTGGATGACATGGCGATGGCTGAACTGGGGTTATGATGTGGTAGTAAGGACACGTGGCAAGCGATGGTTGGGTGATATGGCGATGACTGGACAACAGTGCTGATTCGGTGATAATGTGGCACTAAGGCAAGTGGCAAGTGATGGTTGGATGACGCGGTGATGATTGGACAACAGTGTTGATTGGATGATGATGTGGTAGAAGTGATATGTGGCAGACGATGGTTGGATGACGTGGTGCTAATAGGACACGAGGTTGACTGTACTACTTTATGTGGCAAAAGTGACAAGTGTCAGTTAATAGGTGGTTGATGTGTCACAAACTAGACACCTCAGTGCTGACGTGGTCGTCTTTAACTTTTAGCTAGCACGTGCGACGCGTGAAGTGGGTTGTCAGTACGTGGACTTCCGGCGAAGGCCTGTGGAGGCTCGTTCGACGTGTTCTGATAGTGAAACTTTTCAGTCCAAGGTTTTCCGACCTCCTGAGCATCATGGTGACCTTTTTTGGCTGAAAAATGATCGAAACTATGAGTTTCGAAGGCAACAGTGATGACTCTTGTCGAACTACTTCGAAATCTTTAACTTAAGACTATTTTTTCAACACTCCCTATCTCCGGAACTCAACTCTAATACCAAAAATAGCACAGAAATTAGAAGAGAAAAATTACTCTCAATTGAAAAAAAAAAAAAAGAAATTGTTATTTTTTGCCTTCAACACAATGGGATAAGCCCTATTTATACTGATTTCATAAGGATACGTTTGAGACAAAAAATTAAACCTAAACGGGGTTACAGGAGTTACAAAGATTTATTTAGAGGTTACAAGGATTTATTTGAGGGGTTATGAAAATTTCAAAATTCATTATTGATTGGTTATGTAACTCCTAGAGGATATGGAGGTTACTAGGTAACTGATCAATATCCGTTACAGTGAGCAAATACAAACTTTAAACAAACATATTGACAACTAACAAGTATAACTATCTTAACGGATACTAGCTCTTAGCAAAATTTTGAATTCATCCTTTCCTATACATTTCTCTTGCATCAGTCAAACTGCCACTCATCAACTTTTTTACATGGCAAGAACCAAACAACGAGAGCGGTGCCTTCAATGCTGTGCCTCACGAGCACTACCACTGAAATAGTGGAGTACCGAAACAGCACCTTCGTTGGTGGGAATCGTTTCCGTTGGCTTTTGATTTTTGGCAGAAGCTTCTGGAACTTCCTCTTAATCTCAGCTGGCCCCCTCATTGTGTTCGCGACGTTTACCAGCTCCTCGGTTAGTGCTTTCTCTCCCAATTTACTTCAAATTTCGTAAACATTTTGATAATCTTTTCTTTGGAATATTAATGGAGTAATTTATTGCTTAATTTCTGAAATGCACAAAATGCAATCAGTTTTCACAGTACTTATTATTTATTGTTTTCTTTGTTCTATGAATACTATACCTATAGCTGTTAGTGATAAGGTTCCGAAGACTTCTACTGCCTCTGTTATTTTAGTGGCTTACCTTACAAGATTAAATTGGATTGTTTTTATATGTAGATGGATGACTGATTGGAGAAAGTTGGAGATGTTGAAAAATAATTTGATATGTTGTAAAAAATCTTCCTAGAGTGTTCAAGTTCATATGTCTTTTAATTGTTCCAAGTGTAGAAATTCATTGGACATGTATGTACATGGATTAGGGAAATGCATCAATTAAAAGTAATTCAAGTATGGATTAGAAACATTTATGCGATTAATTATGGTACATCTATAAGTCTTTAATAGGGTTCATGTAACAAGTCACCTAGTGCACCTATATATACCCCTTTAAATTTAAAATGAAATCAATCAATCCAATTGATCACAAGAAATCCTCTTCCTCTCCGAACACTCCTCTCGCTTATTTTTCCTTCAAAATGGCATCAAGAACTAGTTTTCTTAGCCTTAAAAAATTGCAAGCAATAGTTTGTTTTCATTCCAATTGCCTTGTCTTACAAAGGTGGATTACGAAAGTTGATGTCTTCATATGAAAGCCTTGCTTGCAGCCCTAGGGCTGAAAGATGTGAATCCTTTTATGGATGCAGCAATGTCTTAGGTAGCTTGAATAATTGTTCCAAAATTTTCAAATTTTGCATGCTCATTCTTTGCTTTGCAAGGAGGTTTGCTGGTTGTTTTGGTAGGTCGCAGATTACTGCTCGATTATATCATGCAACATCTAGTTCCCTCAAGCAGCGCTGCTTCTTATTCTACTTTTTCTTAAGAAAATCAATCTGGTTTTTTAGAAAGAGTTGGTTCTGCTGCTGGCATGGCTTTTCCTTGATGCTCTCATTAATAACATTTCCTAATCTATGTGCAAGTGCAATACTGCACGCTTCTTTTAAAAAATGTTTATGATAGCATTGTTTGTTATGCTTGCAGCAAACTTTGTGTTGTTGCCGTTCAATTATTGGGTCAGTTCAAATGGTGACGGCTCTAGAAATCAACTGGCAGACTGTAGTCTCCATGTACTACTTATTCTAATTCATTACCATAAATGTGTTGTAAGTTACTAGTCTGCAACAGATAGAAGCAACGACAGTGCCACTTCAGATTCTGTCTCAAAAGTAAATACTTATTTTCCTGTAAGCCTCTACAGCAGGGCCTTAAAAAACGCAAGAGATGTTGAATGTGAGAGATCTCTTTCTATTTCCTGCGTATGATAGTAGCTTTATATATATATATATATATATATATATATATATATGTATTCTCTTTCTCCCTTTTATGCCATCATGATTGCATGTTAGACAGTGTTGGTGTATGTGCAAGCTGCTTTCAGTTGATCGTGTTGATGTTGAGGGGAATACACAAAATGGACTAGTCGTGAGATTACCTTTTGCATCCTGTTTGATACCCTTGGCATGTAAGCGTCATTCTTTTCTATTACCAATATGTGAATGAAGGAAATGACCTTTACGAGATTATTTAGTCTCCCCTCTTACTTTTTCCTTTGATTTTCAGAGTGGGCAACTTTGGCAATAAGATTGTATGATTTATTCCTTATTCCTGTTAGTTTTCTATAACATTTTTGCCAAAAATGGTTTCTATTTCTTGATAACGGTTGTTGGCTTTGTTTTCCTCCTCCTTTTCCTTTTAAATTGATGTTTGTTTAAAATTGTTCTACCAAGAAAATTTGACTTAAACTAAGTTTTTTTATTGTATGTTTAATCATATACTAACAAGAACCGTAATCTTTGATTGAAGAAATTGTTTACTAGTTGTAACTATTTTTTGAATCAGTTTTCTAACTTTCATGTCTCCCATCTCTTTCTTGTTTAGTATTTCGTAGCAGGTTCATATCTGTAGGTGCTTGGCTAATGAGACTGCCGTTCTATTTCTTTACTCATTGCCGCAAGGAAACTCTGACCTTTCGGAGCATATATTTGTGCTAACTGATTTGGATACATTGGTAAGAAGCTTCAGCAATATTATCTGTATGTCATGTAAAGCCTTGAGCGGTTCCCTTTGCAAAACTACTGTGCAATCTATTTGCAGCATGGTGTCTGGTTCACAAAATTAGCATCTTTTGGCCTCTCCTACCCCATCCGCTCTTCCACCACAAAAAGAAAAAAAGAGAGAGAGAGAGAGAAAGAAAGAAAGAGCTTGAGCGTTTGTAATTTAGCGCAAGCTTTCAAGTCGACCAAATTGTGTGAGATCCTGCTCGGTCTTGTCTACTTTTTTGTTCTAATTTATCCTTGTTAATTCTTCAGTATGCTGTATTTATAACGTGGCATATAGCAGAACCTCAGTCTGACTATATGATATATGGCGTTGTCTTAATCTTTTTTTGCACAATGAAAATCAACAGTTGATGCCCATCACGGAAACGTTGTACAATGCTTCATGGAGAAAACCAAATCAAATATTCTTGTTGCTGATTATACTCCTCATGCTAAGTCAAAATTCTACATTCAATGCTAGCATTCACAAGATGGTAAGATTCTCTTCTTTATACCAAGTTTTGACTTTGCTGTATGATTACTGTCTTGATGTAATATGTATGTGGACAGATACTGCCCGGTGTTCCATGGTATAAAGGGCATCTCCTTCATCAGACATCTCTTGGTTACTTGATGGTCATAATTCTGATAAGGACTATACAGTGTAACTAGTCCAAGTTGCGTGTATGGCTCAGAATGTCTTATGAACCTTACCTGATCGTGTCAAGCTAGCTGAAGTAGGATCCGGGAAAATATTGTTGAATTGCTGGACTACTTTCTTCATATGTTGGCACTTGCTAGAGATAACGAGTATTTTAACTTAAGGGCAGTAATATTTGGTTAGAGGAATGCTACATCTATTAATAATGTGTTAATTGGGTTCCCAAAAGCAGCAGTTGATTCTTCTTCTTCTTTTCTTTTTTGAGGTCTGTCTTCATACTACTTGTCCAGCAACTTTGGCAAATACAGCGCCTCATGTCGATCGTTTGAGTGCATATGCTTCTCAGAGGCTTGTCAGCCTTTTCCATATGCTTTCACGCAAGTAGGTCATCTATGTTTATACCATTTTTTCTTGACCAGAATGTTTTATTAATTTTCCATTATTAATTTGGCGATTCTTACATATTTTCTTATTGGCTTCGTATTTATAACTGTTTTTGCAAATGTGTGTTGGATTTCAGGTACAACAAATTGGTAGAGCTAAGAGATGATAAATTGCCAACAAAAGCCATCTCAACAGCGGACAGCCTTGTGGAGGATATGGTAGTTGTCCCGGGTTTTGCATTGAACGTAGCACATTATAAAATTTTATTCTATCAGGGTATCCTTAAGTAATGTATATTCCCCTTGCTGCAGTCAGCAGAATTGCACATTCATACCGACTTTCTTGAGAATTGTCTTTGAAATATTAAATTAAATTTTGACTTATGCACTGCCGAGGAATGTTTACTATGAAGAATCGCTTATAAATCAGAAGGGGGAATTGAATGAGCACAGAGTCGGGCTTGATCCGTAAGTGGCATTATTAAATACCATACCCTTGTGGTATGCATGTACGGTTCGTGGTGTATTTGCAAATAGGTAGAAGCAAATTGCAGAAAATGTATTGGTCTCATTCTTTTCTCTTTTTGCATCTATGTTTAAACCTCTGTAAATGCCTTTTTGGGGCAGATAAATTTTTAGAATCTTTGTATGAAATAAAGTGACGATTGGTGATTCCAATTCTATAATATAGCTCCAGAGAAAAAAAAATAATCCATGCTTCGTTTCCAGTTCTGATTAGTGTTCCATGCTGATGTTGATTAGGGTTTGTATGAGTATTGATGATTATTATTTATTTTTGGCATAAAATTGTTGGGAAATTAGTATCATTAAAGTTTTCTATACCGACAGTTTCTTGCCAAGTAGAGATCGAAAATCTTCCCAATGATGTTTAATCAAAGACACAAGTTTTTTTTTATCCGTACAAAGGAGATTGTAACTTAAAAATAATAAAAGAAAAAGTTATAAATATTTATTTCTAAGTCTTGAATTTCAAACTTGTTGGAGGCTTTTTAAGGGTGACTTGAACCAATTGGATAAGCCTTGGTTTTCAAATACACAAGCTTTAACGGTATGAAAACTCCATTATATTAGCATTGTATGAAATTACATGACTAAGGTGATAAATTACTTCTTACACCAGAGTTCCGCCCTTGACATATTCAGTGAATGCCAAAGCAAGAAGTCCCAACATGGCGAATCTCCCATTCCATAACTCAGCATCTGAAGTCATGAACCCTTCAGACCTGGACTCAGCAGTGACACCTCTAAATAATGGGATCAGAGATGCAAGTGAGAGCACAACGCTGGTTCCAAGGAACAATGTGATACCACCGTTTGATATTTGGGTTAACACATCTTGGCCCTTAGTTAGCTCCACTGCCAGGGCTGCAACAAACCCAACCATCGCCAGCCTGCCATTGATCCTCTCCGGTGCCGGTCCACTGAATGCTAACACATCAGAGAATTTTGTCCTCACTTTTGGTGCGCCTGTTGGAGAAGGGCTTGGCTTGGGTTCTGTGGTTGAACCTGTTACAGGAGTTGCTGGTAATTGCTCCTTCTGATCTTCCTGAAGGTGCAAAACGAATCATTTAACCAAAAACTGGATTGACCGATCGGATCGGTTAAATTAAAAATTTGAGGTGAGTTCAATCTGGTGCTATAAATAGAATTTGATCATGTTTGTGACAGTTCAATTGGTAAAAAGAAGTTTTTTTATAATTTTTTTAATTTATTTTATGAGTGGTGAGATTTAAATTATAACCTTTTAGATTTATATTAAAAATTATAAATTTGAGTCAAAATATATATTCTTTTCAATTATTTATTAATATTTATTACTTATTTAATATTAAAAATATTTTTTAATAATGAAAATCATTTTAATTCAAATCAATCGATATAACTAATTGACCTCTTGAAACGGTAACCAAAAGTGACACCGATTTAATTTTGAGTCTGATTTTCTAACATTGCATTCAACTAGTTTATTCCGAAGACACAAATCTTAAAACCAGGAAGCAGAAAAGCAAGAACTTGAGAAGTGAGAACTTTACCTCTGCCAAGCACCGGATTTGAAGATTGGCATTCCTCTGCAAGCGAGGCACAGATTTCACGGGAGAAAATTGAATCACCTTGCTCCTATTAGCAACGCCGATCACCGGACTTACCAGCCGGAGGGATTGCATGGCACATGATGCCGCCATTTTCTTGCAACGTACACAATTTCTGACCTCAAGAAGAGGATAGCAAAAGCTAGGTAAGTGTTTGATGATGAAACTAAGCAAAGATTCCTACAACTTATTATTATTAATCTAACGCTTAATCAAGCGAATGCAATTTACAATTACGTCATACCACGAACATATATAGTATAAGCGAAGGAATGCAGGGTAGTGGATATTTTTGGGTCCACGTCATTGTTGCATCGAATTCACGAAAGTGAGCGAATCACGTGGGCTTGTTTGTCCGCACATAAATGATTGAGTTTGGTGACGTAGGCTCTTTTATGACCAGAAAGGTCAGACCATCGAATCTGAGGGCATTTGCATCCAGGGCCGTTGGTTCCATAGGAGCCGGGGAGGTCATTATGGTGTTATTTAGCATGGGGCTTGGCTGGACTTCCTGGATTCTTGACAGAAGATTCTAGGCTCTTAGCTGGGACATGTGTTCCAAATGCTGGGACATGTATCCCAAGATGCTGGGCCCTGATTTTAAGACAGATCATGTTCAGCGACAAGACACAAAAAATAACTGGTTTAACCTTTTTTTTTAATGCTGTGAAGTAAAATTAATATTGCAAAATGTTAGCGTAGACATTAATATCAAGTTCTTACTCTTCTTAGGGATTTTTTATTTAATAGTAAGAAGGATATGTAAGAACTTATAAATAGTCAAATGGATGGAGTTAGGATTTTTGATGTGTTTTGATATTTAAATTAAGAAGTATTTCAAGAAGGATAAAAGATTTGAGAAGTAAACATTGTTAGAGGATGAAATGTGCCTTAGAATTTAATGTCTTTATTTCATTTCTTCTATACTTGAGATTTTCTACGAGTGACAGTGAGCGGGACTACCTTCTTTTAATCAGTAAATCCTATTTGTTGGTAATTTTGGGTTTTCAGCTCTTGTAATTATCGAACAGTGAGCGGGACTCTCTTCTTTTAAACATGTATATTTAAGGCTACACTATTAGAAAAATCTTTAAATTATTTCACTTCTTTTTTAAAGTAAGCTTTTATACTATTATCAAATCCAAATAAACTTTTATTTCAAATGAAATGTCAATTTATGTTAAAAGTTTTTTAACTATAAATTAAAAGTTAAAAAATTATTTAGATATAAATAAAATATTAAAAAATTATTTGTGTGCGATAAAAATATAAGATTAAGAGCTTATTTTACAGTGCAAGAGCGTCTGCGACGAAATCCACAATCACGATTTAAAATTATATCGTGGACCAACTAGTACAGTGGTGGTTGATGGTAACGATTGCCAATTTTGTGATCATGAAGTGGTGGTTGATGGTAACGATCGCCGATTTTGTGGTCATTAATGAAGTATTTTTACATTGCAACATTGTTGGGAAGTAGGATGCATACACTATCTAAGTTAAAGGAAAATTGACAATTTCCACTTTCAAGTGGGGTGGATATTTCCTCAACAGTTCATTTTTAAGATATTCGAAATCTCACTTCCCATATTTGATGGAAAATAGTTGGTTTCTTTGGATAAATTCATCATATGTTAACATAAAATTCCTAACAAAAGGGGAAAAAAAACAAATTGTTAAATTGTTTTTTTACACAAAGGATCAAACCTAAGCTAAATTGGGGAAGAAAAATTTTGCAAGTACTAAGATTCGAACTCAATTTGATCGGGTTAAGTTTTCTTAAATCTGAGAACCATTTTCAACGTTAAAACTGGGGAACTAGTTGATCATGAACTTGTCTCTGCTAAGCAGTAGATGCAAGCATTGGAATTCCTTTGCAAACGAGGCACATTTTTTACAGCAAACTTGATGACCCTATTTCTGTTAGCAAGACCACTGGTCACAGTTAGACAAGGATTTAAATAGCAACTCATGGCTGTTATTTTATAATTTTAATTTTTTTCGTTATCGATCTGGTAATATTTATTATATCTGTGATTATAATAAATGCAACATAAACATAAAGTTTTTAAATTCCTGGTCACAGGACATGCCAGGAGCATTTGCTTGGCATCTGATGCAGCCATCTTGTTTAACTACATTAAATGATGAAAAATTTTGATCAGGAACATGGCCTGAATCCAAAAACTTGTTATCGATATAAAACTTAAGCAACTCAATGCATTTTACTATAATTAGTTCATTGCATTGACATTCTATGCAGGGGCAAAGCCAAAAATATTAAAGAAGGATCGATGACATCCATATAAAGATTTAATATAAAAATAAAATTACTTATGAAATAAACTTATTTAAAAATAAGATCATCCATCATCTTGAATTGGGTTGGGCTTTGGATAAGCAAATTTTTTTTGCTAAGTGAACTTGATTCGATTTGATCGATAAAAATTTTAATATAAAAATATTAAATTTAAATATTATATATAATATTAAATTTTTTAATAATATATAAATTTATTATAATGAAATAAAAATTATTTTTAAATATTATAATTCATGTTTCATACAAAAAAATTAATAAAAAATAAAGTCTCAATGTAAAAAAGTTAATAAAAATATGAATAAAATTATTTTATCTAAAGGAAAATCATAAGATTGCATTTTATAAAAATAATAATAATAATAATAATTTCACAGTTCATATTAGATATTGTAATGAAAAATAATTTTACAATTTGTTTATTTGTTTTTCACTTATGAGTACAAAATGAAAAATATTAAACACAATAATTAATTTAAATGTATTTTTTTAATTGATTGAAAAGGTAAATAGAAAAAATTATGTAATAATAATAAATGTGCTATAAACTAACCTTACATTTGGTTCACTGGAATAAAATAACGTAGGAATGGAATAGCTATTCGGTGATAATGAAATAGAAGGGAATAAGTATTACATAGTTTGGTTGGTTTAATGGAATATCAGAGTAATATTGTTAATTTCTCTGGTTGGTTAAAATTACGTTAAAAAATAGGTAATGAACAAATGTAAAAAACCATTTTACACTTATTTAAATAAATAATATATCTATCTATATAGTAAAATTGACTTGAATCATTAAAAGTGTC
>JBBYHL010240444.1:0-26248 GCA_038381835.1 Adansonia madagascariensis
GCCTGCCACCGTACTTGTCTTCCAGGGACTGCTCCAGTCTTCCTCTCCGCTACCTCTTTATTATATCCTGTTTTACTGGTTTGCAACGCTTCCTCGTTCATTCAAAAAGAACCCATTACAGTTTACTGTAGACAGGTGTTTATTTATCTTGGTATCAAAACACATTAATTCTTCTTCTCAAAAAAAATTAAAAAGAAAAAAAAAAGAACACATTAATTTTTGAGAAATACTCTAATAAGGAGATCCCGTAAAGATCCTCCATGGAACGGCTAAAGAATAGATGTAAGCTATGTATGTATGTAAAGGAAGAGAAAGGGGATGTTCAGCTTCGTAAACTACCTGGAGGAGGTTTAATAGATTGGATTGCTGGTCTTCAATCTGAGCAAGTTGTTCACGGATCAAAGATAGATCCTCAAAGTCTTTGGGGTTCTCATCAACTCCTACAGCTGCATTTTCGTAGTCAACATCCAAGTTCTCCTCACCATGAAATGGAACCACCTGAGACCCAGATCTCAAACCACCAAACATTAGCACTTTTGCATCACGGACCTTGCCAAAGGGTACAGGTTTTCTTTCCGGCCTACAATTCCTGCTGTCCACAATTTCTCTTGATTCCAAGACTCCAAAGTCACTCTTTTTGATATTATCATTACCAAAGGCCCCAGCAATTTCGGAGGGATTTGTGTGGTCCAGCCTACCAAAAATGGATGTGTTCGCATTACTATTACTCCTCAGAGAAGTCTCTTTCTTGGCAGTGGGCATGGTGGAAGCATCGGTTGGAGGGGACCTGCTCGTGGGGACTACTTTCTTTGATTGCGGAGTTCTAAAACCAACACCATTGACACTTTTTGCAACTGAAGGGAAGCATCCAAAGCTACCATTATCTGTTTCCACGAAGAGAATCATACAATCATAAATGATAAAAACAAATGCAAGAGTAGTTACAAAGCATAAATGTTTACAGTAGCACAATTATGGTAACAATTAAAATTTCGAAACTTCAAACTGAAAATATTAGTTCACACTGAAGAAGTACCATTTAAAAAAAAACAAATCCTTGATAAAACAAATACAATCAAATCTTCCGGGTTTTGAACATGATTAAATATCAGACAATTACAAGTTAAAAAAATTGATTTTTTTTATTACACCTATTGCAGATGACTCGGGCTGAGAAGAAGCTGAGGCCTCCTCACATACTCCAGGAACTTCCTTCCATAAATCTAAACTACGATTCATAGTTTCTCGAACACTCTTTACCTGTACCAACAAAATTTATCTAAATCATAAGATCTTTTTTTTTTTTTTCTTGTTCTGTTTTCCTTCTCGGGGAAAAATCCATATTAAATAATTAACGAGTAAAAATACAGACGGATGCACCTTATCAAACCTCTTATTTCCAAGAGCCGACAAACACGCCGCTTTATACTCCGTTGCCAGCTCTTTCTCCGCCATAGCCACTTTCCCTAACGCCTCCGCCGCCGCCTTTCTCGTTCCCCAATCTTCTTTACCTAAAGACTCCACCGCGCAGGGCACTATCCAATCCAAGTCTACTTTACTTCTGGCGCCACCAACACTAGCGATGCTTCCGATAACTCCAAATACCGCCGCTTTTGCCTTGAAACTTTCGTTCCTCACTAACTTTCCTAACTTCGGCAACACCTTCTTGAGCTGCTCTCTCCCGGGATCCGGCGCCGCCCCGATCGCCGCCGCCAAACACATCGCGGCTCCGGTCTGCGAGTTCACGTCTTGCTCCACCACGAGCATTTCGATCAAAGGCTTCGACAGAACCGAAAACGGGGCTTTCGTGATGTAAGACGACATGGCGGTGGTTGCCTCGATACAGGCGGATCGTACGGCGGAATCGGGGTCTCTAAGGCGGCGGGCAAGGGTGGAAACCATCTTAGAAAGGTAAGGAGACAGAGTGTTGCCGTGTGAATGAGACAGCAGAGTTAAAAGGCTAACGCATTGCCTCCGAACAGGAGACTTGGACGAAGAGTCGGTATTGTGGAGGCAGTTAAGGAACGGAGAGATGGAATCGACGGTTAGATTTCGAGCGATGGACTCGAGCTCAGCCGAAGCGAGGGCGAGAGTATCGCGGTCGGCGAGTTTGTTTAGGCAGGAAATAACGCGTTCTCTGAGATCATGCGGTTGAGGACTTGGCGGTGATCGGTTCTTGAAAGACATTGTTGTTTACCGGTAAGTTTTGATTTCCGCGACCCCGTCTTAGTTAGAATATTTGTAGATTGAAAGCTTGAATAAGTGAGGGATGGATGGGAAGAGAATTGACGGTGAAATTTGGTGGTTTTACGAAATGGCGGCAGGGGAAGGGTGTCAGTTGTAGCCATGAAAGGCTGCAGCGCCCTTTTAAATGTTGAGGGAGAACTGCGAGAAAATTCTCCAATTTCATTTTACAAAAAGATATTTGTCCTTTTTTCTTAGTATAATTGTGTGATTAACAATCAAAATTTATTTGATTGATATATATATCTACATATATTGTTGTTTCTTTTTTTTCATTCAAAGTTTCATACTAATATTTTGTTTAAAAAAAAGGAAAAAAATACAAAACTTCAATCAATTTTCATGAAAAAAAATTATAAATTAATTTTCTTAAAAAGCTAAGGAGTTGTCCTAACAAATTAATATATATACGTACTTGAAACATGTCATTACCTTAAATAGACTAATTTTATTTTCTTATTATGTACTTGCATGATTAAAGATTAATTATTCACTGCAGTTGGTATTACCTTTTAAGTCTCTAGCTGTCACTGCTATCAAAACAGCACATATTATTATTATTATTATTTAATTAAATTGATATTAATTTAAATGATGAATCAGATATAAACAAAACCTTAGTTAAGTTATTATTATCCAATTAAAACTCCATGGGATAACAGCCACAAGTCGTAGGATGGGAGCATCTCTCCGTTTTTGTTTTTAGCAAATGGATGGGATGTCCTTTATTGGTTAAAAATAAAATTGAAGAAGAGAAAAGATTTGTCAGTTTTTATAAAGAAGCAAAAGTAGTTAGGAGGAAAAGATGAGTGTTTAATGTAGAGCATGTGAGGGGGGAGCTAAGAGGGGAAGAGTGGCGTCAAGAAGTGTCGAAATTGCTCATTGAACACTCAAGCACGTGACACCGAGGAGAGGATGGGTTTATTCAATGGACTTTATTTTTTATTTCTATAAAAAATAAAGTGATAAGCAGAGAAAACTTCGCGTCTTAGATGCCCTGCTTTCTCAATTTTGCTATGCTTAATAACGTAGTAAAAACTTCATCACACCGTTGTTCCTTGTATAGTTATCTAAATCTAATAATTCATATATATATATATATATACATATTATAATTCATATTTTTTTAATATTAATTATATAAATATAAAAAATTTTATTAAATATGTAAAATTTTTAAACATAAATATAATATATATTAAATATATTATATTATATTTAATTAAATATAATATATTTATGTTGTATTTAAAATTATGATATCTACCCGAATTTACTTTCCTTCCCTCCAGAATTTTAGGATAAGTGTTATAAAGTAATTATTAAATATTAAAATACTACTATTAAATTATATTTTCGTATTATTAAATGTATAACAATTAAGAAATAATTTGATGCAAAATGTAAATACTTTTATGGAGTACTTTTTGCGGCGGAGGGGATGTGACCAACCAGTAAAATAGAATGTCGCGTAAGACAACAAGAAGGATGATTAAAGCAAACCTTTAAAGAACAAGTGCAATGATAGGCGACAAGGCAGAAGGTGGCTGAGGATTGAGGATTGTGAAAAGCGTGGCGGCTGAAGTAATTCAAAGAGAATGTTGTGGAGAAATTCTTGAGAGCCGAAGTTGGTTAGATTTTTAAAAAAAATATAATGAAACTTTTAATTTGGATCTCTATTTAAAATCCCATCAAGAGAGGTTACAAAGGAGAATGGGAAGTTATCTAGATGTAAGTTGAATAAAAGTGACGGAAAATATTAGTGGAAGAAGTTAAAAATTATGGTGAGAGATCTGAAAGTTATATCTTGAGAAATATTTTGATAATAAGCGATGATAATTAATTTTACGATTGTACATTTTAAAATGTGCAGCCTATTTAGAAGGGAGTGAAAGCCTTTGTATTTAGAGGAAAGGATAAAAGAAAACTTTTTAAAAATCTTTATGTCTAAGCTTTCAATCTAAACTCTTCAAGACATTTCAAAAGTAGAGTAAACCTAAGAACCCTGCAACTTATTCTTGGATTAGCTCTATTGTTCTTCATGTAGTGACATACCTTGGCTAACTATTAGAAATTACCTTCAAGACATGCTGCATGATCTACCTGCGAACTTTGTTCAAGGAGGAACGGAGGCACTTGTTCCAAAAAAAAGGTTAAGAAGAATATTTCTCAACAATCTCTAAACTATGCTCTCCTGGATACCTAAAAGTGGAGTAAACTCTATAATCCTGTGACCCATTTTGGGTTTAGATCTATTGTTTATCATGCAGTGACGTACCTTGACTAGCTGTTCGAAATTACCATTACTGCATGCTGCGTAACCTATCTGCGAGTTGCATCGCTTGCAAGCTGCGTTTCTAAGGAGCGCTAAACTAAGGGGAACTACATGAGGGTGCTCTACACCAGAGCGCATTGCTCTATGGCAAACTACTTCTGGGCGCATTGCTCCAAGGCTGACTGCTCTAAGTCACAATGTTGCCAGGACAAACTGAACTGCTGCCAATAGGTGTGTACCGGACTATTTTGTCAGCCAGTATCAACAATCTCTGCCAAGCTGCCTTGCCTGCAAATTATGTCAAGTTACGCTGCCAAGAAAACTTTGTCAAATTGCACTGCTAATAAGCACTATCAAGTTGCGCTGCAAAGCAAGCTTTGCCAAGTTGCATCGCCAACAAGCATACCTTGCTATGTAGAAAAGTACCTTAATAGTCAAAATTCAATAATATGCAACTTTCAATATTAATCTTAACAAGTAACTTATGAATTGCTTTTCATAATAATCTTGAATATCATTCATCAGAAAAGCTTTCCTCCTTTAATACTTGGAAGAAAGTTTTAAGAAAAAAAAAGTGAGGAAAAAATTCTCAAATCTCCAAAATCCCAACCTTCTTGATCACTCTACTAGTTTCTGAAAATGCTGAAAGAGGTGATGCATTAAATATTTATCAAAAAGGAAAAATGTGATGCATGTGATTAGACATGACAAACTTAAAAACGATAGAATCATACGACATAAAAAAATAATTAAATATAATATAAAATACGAAATTATAAAAATTGTATAAAACATAATAAAAATATACGAACATGTTAAAATATAAAATTTATATAAATATAATATTTAAATATAATTATAATACGCGAAAACATATGATTATAATACAAATATACAAATTATAATGAGAAGATCATGATTCTAGAGAGTTTAAAACTATATTAGGATTGGATTAAGAGAAAGGAAAGGGTAGCAAAGCAAGGGAAAGAAAACATTGCCTTTATTTGGATAAATTTTTTATTAAATAAAAGAAAGTAAGAAGAGTTAGTATCATTGCTTTCCCTCCGAATAATCAATTTTTATGTACTCAATTTGAGGAAACAAAGGAGAAAGCTAAATTAAAATAATTATTAGTTTGTAAATTATCTTTTTTACCCTCTTCATATTTTATAAGTTAGGATTCTTTTATAAAAAAAAAAATTAAAATTGAAAATTTTATTATAATAAATCATTTTCTTTTCTTTTCACTATCAAACTAAATAATAATTATTATTAATTTCCTTTTTCTTTTCTTTTATTAATTTTGACCTTTTTTAACTTTTATTATTACTTATCTAAACATAACCCAAATAATTAACCAAGGTGGAGCCGAATAATTTTGGGTTTTGAAACAACATTAGGGAGCCACTTGTTTTTGCATGGCATCAACAATCAACACCCTTATCCATCAGGGACTATACCTACTAAAAATCCTATAGCTTAGCCAGCCACTCCACACATTTAAGCAGCATCTGAAACCTTTTCCTAGCCAAGCCAAAGATTAAAATGAAGCAGCAGGGAAAAACACAAAGAAAAAAGAAAAAAGAAAGAAAGAAAGAAAGAAAAGGCAAGTTGGTTTAAAAAGATTAGAGGTGGTTCCCCCGAGAATCAAATGCAATAATGATATTCATATATTTTACGCATGAAGAAAAGAAATAGAAAACCTGGAGAAAAGTATTTATAATGGCTTTTGCCTAAGTTTAAAGGAGGGGAGAGGGGGCCAAGAAAGATTACAGAAAATAAGTTAAGATGAGATGAGATCCATGTGATCTTAATTTGTTCGTTTTCAATGATAAAAGGCTTTGGGAGTTTTTGACCTTGTGCTGTTATTATCAGCCTTGACAATTTGCCTTTTTGGCTTTGTTGCCAAACTAGCCACTATTTCTTTCCATGCTTCTATATACTATTATTATAATTATGTACATCTACAATGTGAATGAAAAATATTGTCTGAAAAATAAAATATTTTGAATGAAAATAATTTTTAAAAGAGTAGATAATTTCAGGATAATTTTTAAGAAGTAGGTAATTAATAAATTTATATTTAAAAATATATTATATAGAAGAACTTTTTAAAAAAAATCAAAATATCCTTATATTATTATTTGATATTATGATATAATTTGGCTTTTTTATATTTAGTACAATTAAATTTGATGTTGCTTGATTTAATAACATCAAACTCAATTAATTATCTTATTAATAATATATTTCTGTACTATATGTGATTTAATTAAGCTAAGTTCAAAGTTTAGCTTTAGATATGAATTAACGGACCTACGTACTTTTTATTTTCTCTCTTTTTTTTTATGAAGATTAGATGCCAATTTATTATTGTAATTATGTGAGTGGTTTAGATCTAATTATTAATCTTTCAATTACTGCAATTTTATCATCATATTTTTTTTGAAATAAATTTACCATCATAATTCATACTTTATAGTAGATAGAATATATTCAGAAGAAAAGTTCATTAGAAGGTATTTTACAATTCAAAAAATAATTTTGAACATGATATGGTAGGAATAAACAAACATGACGCTAATATTCGAATTGTTATTTTTATATTTTCCCCTTTTTATTATGGTCTTTTCTATGAAATATAATGTATAAATTTTCTTTTTACATCATGGCATTTTTTTTTTATGAATTTAATGCCAAATTATACTTTTCAGTTGGTCTTAACACATACACACATTTTATACTTTTTAATTGTTTCATTTTCAAGATTTTTTTAATCATAAAATAATTTTGGCAAAATATTCTATAGAATATTTTTCTCGTGTTATATTTTAAACAAGTTTTCTTGTAAATTAAAAATATAATCATAAATGTATTCCAAAATTAAAATTATAATATAAAATTTGCATCAACTAAAAATTAATGATAAATTTGTGCACTCACTAAACTAAAATTACACACAAAAAAAAAAAGATCTTTAAAGACAAAAAAAGAGATGATTAAAAAAAATTTCTCTATATTAAATTTAAATATATTGGGGACGAAAGTCTTTCTTAATTTGATAGTATTAAAGACAAACGTTATCCCAAAATCTTTTCAAGATATATTTTTAAATGATGACTATTAAAGATGATTTTTTATCTTTTAAATATAATAATTGATCGCCCTTAATTCTTCTAAATTTCATAGTGTTATAAATCTCTAACTTTTTTTTTTTTTTGGTTCATAAGAAAAACTTTGTCAAGTTTCCTTCGTAGGAGGAAAAATTAACCAAGTAAAGTTTACCTAATAAGTTTGTCAAGAAAAATAGAGATTCACGGGTGAATTAATTACACATAATTGAATTTCAATTAGTCTATGAGAAATTAAGATGCACAAGAAAAAGTGGCCTTTGCATGCATTCGATTGAAAACTTTATGCAATGATCAGGAAGATTGCTTACAAAACATTTATGAGGTAATGCTATCATGATTTCTAACTTCCTTTTATTTTAATTTTCAATTGTTTACTTTTAAATTATTTATTTCATGTGAATTCGTAATCTATCTTTTTTTTTTTTCAAATTATATATTCAATTTTGGTGTAATCATTATTAGATTTATTTATCATTTTTTTTAAAAGAGTTATATGTTTTAGCAAAAATTTCTAAATTTGGGACCAAAATTTGGATAAGCAATGAGAACAGATTCAACGTAGTTAAAAATAGCGGTACCAGTAAGATTAAATATTATAACGATAAGAGTGACAATTCTAGGGTGAAATTAAAATAAGTGATGAAATATGTGTTTTGATAACAAAGAAGCGATGTAATTGAGATAAGAATAAAAAATAACCATCGAAGATATTAATTTGAATGTATATCGATAAATTATTTTTATATATTCTAATAATATTTAGCATTTAAATTTATTTAAAAATATTGTTTTATATATTTATTTAAATATTTAGTTAATTAACTAATTATATATATTTATTTATTATATTAAATGAACAAATAATTTAAAACCTTTAAATAAAAAACTAGAAAGAAAATTAAATATAAAATAAAAATGAGATAATTAACAAAAAATAAATAATTTTAAAATTTCTATAAATAAAAATAAATAAAAAAATCGTCAAAAAAAAAAAAAAAGGAAGGGCAACGAAGAATTTTCATTCCCGCTGAGCGGTTTAATCGGGCAACTGCATCGTGAGATGTAATCCATATGCACCTGACGGTGCAGTTCAAAGTTTTGTTTCATTGGATCCCAACGGATGGAAGCTCGATGAAGTCCAAGTAAAACCTAACAATCTTCAAATTTGGGTCAAATTTTAAGAGTCTCTACATTTGTGATTAAACTTGCAAGATTTTGAGGACTGCAGTTTATCATGTTGATTTAACTTGTAGCAGCGAATTTTTGCTAAATCGGAATACTTTAATTAAAGATCACTAAATTCAACAGCTGAATTATTGAGTAAAATCTGAGTATTTTATCTAAAGCAAAAAGTTCGGAGAAAAGATTATTCAGAATCTTTATGACAGTTTAGGAATTTTTTATATATATATTTACTAGAACCGAAAGCCCTGTTTAGGAATTTTTTATATATATATTTACTAGAACCGAAAGCCCTACTTCGCAGGGGTTTAACATTTTTATAATTTTTAATTATTAACAAAAATTAATATTAAATTAAATTTTATTAAATAATAATTATTTATTTAAATTTTGTATTTAAAATTGAATATGGCTTTTAAATCGATCCAAGAGTTATCAATAACTTTAAATACATCATTTAAAAGTAAAACAAATAAATTTATTTTTAAAAAATTTCTCATTGTGCTAATTAGTTATGAATTCTAAATGGGTATGCAAGTCGACATGCGGACTAATCCCTTTGAATACATTATCTAAAAATAAAATTAAAACTTTTTTTATTAAGCAAGTCAAGTATAAATCTTAAATTAACGTATTAGTTAACGTTCGACTGGCTCCTTTAAATACTTTATTTAAAAATTAAATAAATATGAAAAACTTAAGCATAAAAAATCTAAAATAAATTTTTTTTAGAGTCGATGAATAATGAATTTTAAATCGATCTTAAGTTATAGTATAATCATCAATTTCTTTAAATACATCATTTAAAAATAAAATAAAAATTTATAATTAATTATAAAATAATAATTATATTTTTCGAGGGAGTTTGATTTGAATAATTAAATCAAGCTATAAGTTTCTATGACAATTAACCCTTAAAATATATTATTTTAAATAAAATTAAAAATTTAAATTTAAATCTAAATTTAAAAAATATAAAATAATTTATTTTTTCAAATGAATCAAATAAAAATATCAAACCAACCCACCGTACAAACCACCGTTAAAACATATAACTTAAAAATAAAATTAAGCATTAAAACAAAAATTTTTTTTTAAAAAAATCAAACCTTTAGAGGAAAAAAAAAAAAAAAAGGACTAAGGGCGTAGAGCCTGTCAGGTAAAAAGGCTGACATGTGTCAAGCTCTAAACCTCTCAGGGATTTTTCTTAAATATAAAATATAAATATTTGATATATATCAATCCTCTATAAATTTATAATAATTAATGAATTGAATATTTTATTAAAAATAAAATTTTTTATATTTATTTTTAAAATATTTTAATAAAATAATATCAATTAATTTATTGATAGAATATAAAAATATACATTATTAAAATATTAATGTATCAAATTTAAATTTTTTTATGATAAATTTAATATTAAAATTAATATAATTTAGAACATTATAAAAACATAGGTCCTATTGATATGGTTGGATTTGACAAATTTAGGACGGGAAAATGTTAAACAACTACCAGTTATAAATATTAAGCAAAATTGTAAAATCTTAACTACTAGCAAAAGCAACCTACCTCTCACAAAAATAAGGAAAATGCCATTAAAAAATCAATAGAAATTATTTTTTTGTCAATAATCATATAGTATATTGGTAAAATATTGAATTTTTAATTTAGTGATAAAAATCAAATTCTAATAACTCTAATTATCAAGAAATTATTTTATTTTTGGAGAAGAAATTATTGCATTTTGATATGACAATATTATAAGATTTTTATATAATAATTTAATTTTTTAAATTTAAATTTTTATTTATATTTTCATAAAAAAATCCTCATTTCTTATTTTGGCTTAATTTTAAATTTTGAATAAAAAATTATTACAAAACATTAAATTTTTATTTGGTAAATTACAAAAAATATTTATTTTTGTGGTTAGACATATAAATTTGTTTTGTAAAATTTAAAAATTAACACTTTTATCCTCTTGCTATTTCTTTCGTTATTTTAAATAATACTATTCTAAAATGATGACATTGTTAGACAAAGAGATTCAAAATTTTAAAAAATAGAAAAATAAAGAATGCCAGCTTCAAAATTAACCAAAAAAATTCTTTACAATTTAAACATTACAGGACACTAGAATTATGTGAGTGAAAAGATGATATTTTTTTGGAAAAATATTTTAAAAGAAATTAATAGAAAATTATGTAAAAAATTTAAGTATTTTTTAAAGCAGATAATTATTTTAAAAGTAAAATTCTGGTGTAATTTTATAAATTTAGTTTTTAGGAAGTGTGAGTTTTAAGAATAAGTGAGCAGTTGAAAAAAAAAAAGGTAAAAATAATTCATACTTTAAAATAAAATAATTAATGATTAATTTTTTAATTAAAAAATATAATTATTTTTAAATTTATATTCTTATTATTAATATTTTTAAATAGTTTTAATAACTGAATTGATATTTAACTAATTTATTATACTAACATAATTATTTTTTTATATTAATAGAGACACTTATTTTGTTCTAAATCACAAGTGGGTTTTTACGTAATTTACTATTTTTATTTTCAAAATATTTCATAATATAATACTAAATTCTCCTAGACATCATTATGAACACTTATTTCTAATAAAGTTAAAGCATTGAAAGGGGAGAGTAAATTTATTTTCGTATATTTATATTATATTTATATATTTTTAATATTATAATTATATTTAAAATATTTTATGAGTATAAATTTTAATATATTAAAATTTTATATTATATAAATTTTAAAATTTTAAAATATTAATATATAATATTATATTTATATTATTTTTTATTATATTATATTATCATCATATTTTAATTAATTTTTTAATATAATTTTATCATGTGATTTGATAGTATCATATCTAATACCATGGGCTATGATTGATGGGAATGCGTGAAAAATTGGGTATCCTTCTAATTGCCAGGTCTTAAATCATATCTAAAATCATAAATGTGGGCAAGTGCATGGGGGAATGTGGCCGACGGTCCATCTTTTTTGTTTTGTTTTGTTCTGCGTTGTATGACGAAGAGGCAAACTCACGATCATGAAACAACGCTTGACCTTGGATTGGATTGCTAGCTGCTACCCCTTTCACATGGGAAGTGACCGAAACCATCGATTTTTTCTTCATTATTCTTCCACGTCTTCCATTCTCTATGTCTTTTCCTGCTTAGGAGACCCTTTCACATCTATCTCCATTGCTGGTGAAGCAGCAAAGCCAAAAAAGATCATGTGGGCTTTTAGTTATTGCAACATCCTCTAATTGGTCCCCACCGGCCACGTGGCAATCCCTCTATGGTCCGTTTTCTGAAATGATTTTTTTTTTTGAGTCCTTTGTGTTTGATCCCATTGGCAGCTATTAGCTCTCTTTCCCTATCAATCAAAATCAATGTGATTGGATCTCACATTTGCATCTTGTCTATACGAAAACATGAAAGCACACTTCATTTAGTTATATGATCTGTAGTTTACATTTTCTATTTAGGAAATCCATCTCCAATACTCTCTTTTATCCAAATTATTGAAAATAAAATAAAAATATTGAAGACAGAGAAATCATGAATGAAAACAAAGGGAGCCTTCATGTGTTCATGAAGATCTTTTAGATGAAGGCGATGTTGGCGACTCGACATGTTAGTATATATTATTTTGGCGACTCATTTATCTGTCAAATAAACCAGCTGGTTGTCATTCAGACAGGAAATTATTAGGTTTGCAAATTGATTCTTTTAAATTATTAGTTCAAAGCCATTTATGATATTAGAAGCTAATGTAGTGTCGAATTTATGTATTTATTTGAAGTTTCAAAGTTAAGGCTAGTCCTAAAAGGATAGAATATCATTTGGTTGACTAGGGAATGCGTCCTTATCATTGTCTCCCTTTATTCACAAGTAAGTTAGCTTGGAGTACCCATATTCGTAAGTAATTTTAAGTCTGTCCGAAATTTAGGAGTGTGGATAAAAATGGTAAACTAGTTTAAAAGAAAAAAGAAATCAATTTAATCAAGGCTCGATCTTGGTTGAATCCAAATTATATAATACATATTTTTATATATTATATAATTTATATCAAATAAAAATAAATATGTATAGTATTATAATGTAAATATTAAAAAATATATTAAATTATTCATGTTTTAAAATTTAACAATAAAAAAGAAAAAAAACTAAAAATTAACAAAAATATCGTATCTTTATTATTTTTTTTTTTGAAAAAAAAGAAGTTATGTCTATTGTTTGAATCGTATCATTTAGTAATGTTAGTAGGTATAAATACAATATGAAAAGTGAATTATTAGATTAGATCGAATTTGAATGAGCATTTCAAGTGCCGAAGTGCATTGAAGGAAAGCATTTTCACATGGGTGACAACCATTTGCCATTGGCCCTTGTTTGTTTCATTTTGAGGATTGAGTAACATGTTAAAATTGTAGGTGCATAATTGAAGTAATGATCAGGGATTAGGACAACCTCCTTGCAGCCACCTTCCTAAGATTTTGCTCTTTGTAATTAAAGATAAGTTTGACTTGAATTGCCTCTAACTTAGGCCAAGCCAAATTCCTCAGCTTATCGGTTAATCACCAAACCACCATAAATTTCACTGGGCTTAAAACTCATATGTTCAGCTTATCAACAATTCATTGTTTTCCAGGGTACTCCAAAGTTGATTATAGTTTAATATTTCTGTATCCCAAGAATCTAGAGACAGGAAACTACTGTCATATTGGAGTCCAGATAGAAATAAGGCTAAAACATGAAAATAGTACCAAAACTGAAACCAATTATATGAAGAATTTGAAGATTATTAATTGAGTACCCCTTATAATTGGGATGATTGATGAATGTGATGAACATGTCTTAAGAGTTTAAAGAACACCAAAAATTGGTGGTGGACCCATCACTGTCATGAGGCTGCTCAATTAGAACGGATAATCCATGTATCTTATGTTTATATTATTTTTCATCTTATAATTAGTGTCTAAAGTATCATATATTTTATATATTTTAACATATGAATAATTTATATTATATAAAATTTGACATATTTATATGTTTATAATATATCATATTACTTTTCAGGCCGTATTATTGTCACATCTTAAGGCAGAGTTAGCTTTATACTTATCATTCATAACTGCAGAACAATCATGGATTGGTTTGTTGGGTACTGCGAATGGGAAGAGTTTGATCTAAAAACAAAAGTCAAGAAAACAATTTAGCTTTATGTTTTTGTCGGTATTTATGCATTAATGTTATTGTTATCAATCATACAAGCCAATGAAGCTTAAAATTGCTGGCATTATAGTGGAAATGCATAGATTTCTGCTTGTTTCTAACTTGATATTTTTAAAACTATTAAATTAAATAAATAGGTTGATGAGTTGAGTATAACATTTAAAGCATGGATGCAAATAATTGAGCCTAATTAATTAGGAGAAATATTGCAGTCAAAGAATTGGTAAGACAGACACGGATGATGCTATTAGAAAAACAAGATGCTTAATTTCCTTTTATAAAAAGTGGGTGATTTAGTTACGCCGCAATGCTACTTCCCAACTAATAAAGATATTTGATGATTCAAACTAGACCTACTCAAGGGTCGGGTTATCCGCTCAAGCTCACCTGATATTTGAGAAGGTTTGGACAAAAATATTAGACCCGAAAAATAAGTTTGGACAAAAAAATTAGGCCCGATTAAAAAATGGGCTTGAGTCTAACTCTCAAAGCCCGAGCCCGACCCTGCTCATTTTACTATTACATTATGTATATATTTATTTTATATTTTATGTATTATGTAATTTTTTGTCATATAAATAATGCACATATATAATATTATAGTATAAACTTTAAAAACTAAGTCAAATTGTTTATATTTATAAATTTAATAAAAAATTATTAAATTAATAAAAATTAAATTTTTAAAAAATATATTTTTAAAAAATATATTTTTTAAAAAATAAATTATAAACAAAATATAATGTAGGTAGGCCTAAACGAGCTTGGACTTTATATTTACAAATGTGGGCGGGTTTGGGCAAAATTCGATGCCCATATTTCAGGTCGGGCCGAGTTTGAGCAAGCATATTTAATGTTAATACCATGCTCAAATCCGACCCAAATCGGACCCGGCCACAAGTCTAATTCAGACCTTTTGTCACTCTTATTCCACCTTTGATGCTTTCAAAAGATTCACAAGCAATTGATAATCGAAGGACGCATTTATTAAATGCATGGTTTAAGCTTACATCTTGTATTTATATTATATTCATCTAATTTTACTTGTTATAATAATATTTAAGATATTATATATAAAATTTTAATATGTTAATAATTTTTGTTACGTATTTTGACACGTTCGTGTATTTATATTATATTTATATTACTGTTTCTTGTCTTATTGTATTTTAATGATTTTGCTCATAATCATATTAGTGTCCTATAATTATATTATGTAAAAAATTATCAAATCTCATTTAACCTGGCTGAAAATGTTATGCATCTTTTAAAACTTTCTTTTAATATAACCCAAAATATATAGAATTTCGAATCTAGAGCCTAGCTCAAGTGGTTCATATGATCATCCCTTAAAAGATGATATCTAAGAGGTTTGAAATTCAAATCTCAATATATGCAACCCCTCCCCTATCTATAAGAAGTGACCTTTTTTATACGAAAAAATAAAATAGAATTTCATCCTTCTAATCGAAGGTGCCAACTGGGCAAGTTCAAATGTGTTCCATGTAAAAATGTTTATAGGTTGGTTACAACCCAAAATTTTTTTGAATTTCTTACCTAGTCCCAAAATTGGCTTGGCTAGGCTTGTAAACCCGAATTATGTCAAAAAAATATTAAAAAATTTTTTTATATTAATATTTATATATTTCATAAATAAATTTAAATAAAAAATCCCTTTTATTAATTAAAGAGTGATTCGGGCCAGACTTGCCCGAATAAAAAAATGTATACCAACATCTAGCTTATCCCTTGAAGAAGTCTAGATCCGTGTCAGGTCATTTTGTATTCAAACTTTTTCAGGTTCAAGCGTTTTCGAGTTTTGGTCTTTTCGGGTTCATGCTACTTCAGGTTTGAGCTACTTTGAGTTCAGACTACTTCAGAGGTCTAGTTCAGTTATGTTTTACATAATTTTTTTATGCTATATCATTTTTATGTAATTTAAATGTTTCTTTTTGAAATTAGTTTATTTTTAAGTAAAGTTTTGTTATCAAAGACATTTTAATTGTTGGAAAAACAAATAAGTTTGCGCAGCAGAATTTTAAAATTTTAAAATCGGATCATGTTAGATCTTGTTGCTATATTCAATAAAACAACCATAATCAATTACTTGAGTTGCAGATCTGAAGATACTATCCAAGAATTCCTATATCTATGTGAAAGTGTGTGGGCATTCCCAGATGGTAGAGTGTATGGGCATTCTTTGTCTTAATCTACTCCAGATTTATACGGCTTGATACGCCTTTACAAACCACCTTTGTGCCAACAAGTTAAAAATCATGAGATAATTAGAAACCCTAGGGTGGTTCAAATGGTCTAACTTGAAACCCTTGGCTCTAACTCTTATTTATATCAGGTACAATGTAGCCTTAATTTTAAATTTTAATTAAAATAATTATTTACTACCTTCATAAAACCCTAACATGTGGTGCCAACTCTAATCTAGGTGCCCACCAAATTTCGGCCAAGCCTAAATACATCTACTTATATATGTAGCCCAATTAATTTGAATACTAATTAATTCTAATTAAAATTATTAATTTTATTTAACCCGGTAATTTTGCATAGCTTCAATTCTAATTCAAAATAAAATCATGGCAATTTTATTCAAATAGAATAATTATGTACTAATCATTCAAATAAAAAATAACTGTAGAAAAATAATTTATTTTAATCACAAATTAAAATTAAATAAATAAAAATAATTTTTCTTAGTTTATCTAGAATATTATTCATATTTAATTTATAAATAAATACTTAAACAAGACTTAATAGATATTAAATTAATTATATAAATAATTAATTTTTCATATCTATTTAATTTAAATAATTACAATATTTATAAAAAAATAAATTTAATTAATTTAAATTTCTAATTCGTGTCTAAATAAATATTTAATCAAATTAAATATATATTGTAAATAAATGACACCAAAATTATCTTTTATTTATTTACCGAAGCAAACGCCTACTCCCCTAAAGAGAAGTGTATCCGGTGCACTACTTCACCATATTAAGAATCATCTTAAGTTCGGGTTTTCCGATCAATAACCATCTGTTAAGAAATTATATTGAGCTAGTGGAGGGACCAATTGGACATATATAACTAAGCTCCAATAATCTATATATTAATTATTCTACACTAAATAGTTAATTACATAATTATTAATCTCAGAGTTGTACAACTAAAAACTAAGTTTTATAAATAGCCTTTTGATCCAAGGACCTTGTCCTATATGTAATACCCTTATATGATATTCGTGATCAACTTAAGGTTAAAAAATCTATTTTACCTACTTGATCACCTTATCTTAAAGTTCCATTATACTCTCTATGTGAATATGATTGTTCACCATATATGAACAATTTATCATTTGATAAACAAATTACCAAAGCCTCGTCCATTTTTACTATCCTGTATAATGCCTTTTAAGAGGATAACTTTAACTCTTTATCGGAGTTATGATTCCATATCTATAAGTAAAGCTCTCATCGACTATAAATCATATACCAACAAACCAATCTAATAGCTTATTATGTCAAAGTATACAAGTTATACCAATTGAGTTAATTACTTACTTAGGATTAAGATAATTATATAATGAATGTCAAAAGCAAATTAATCCAAGCAAATGAACTTATTAATGGATTAATTACACTTTGATTCAGTCCAATGTATCATCTTCCCTAGGCGATACATCTGTCTCTACTCAGGAGTTGACCCACTCCAGATGGCTCCAATTGGATTTAGACGACATAATAGTCTTAACATGGGTTAATTGCTCACGTCAACCATATGGACTACGGACTATCAATTTAGGCTACTTACCTTAGAATATTGTCTTTCTGCATATAAAGTTCATGACTTGCAATATTCTAACTGTATAAATGCAAGTAGTCAATGAGCCATATTCACTTACATTTACTTTAACATGTAAATCTAAATGAGGACGGAATAGTGATGATATAATAAAACGTCGAACATATAAATACAAATAATCGTTCAAACTATAGAAATACATCAAAAATATCTTTCATCCTTAGGGTATTCCTAACATTAATTATATTTATATATTAAAATCAATCTTTGTTAGCATAAAAAAGATAAATAATTAATTTGTTAAATAAATTATTGTAAAAATATGATATATTATAATTAATCATATTGATAGTTAAAATAATTGATTTGATAAATTCTAATTTTAACATATAAATAAATTATAATTTTTATTATATACATATAAATATAAACTAAAAATTAAATAAAAATCGACAAATGGCTATATTTAAAGAATAACTAAGGATATAAGACTAGATTTAAGAGTTGACAAGACAATATATAAAGAAATATCACTAATTAGGTGTGGCTCAATTATTTGACAACGATTTAATCTTAGACGAATAATTTTTTTTTAAAAAAAATGTGATTATAAATTACATAATATACACTATATATTTTAATAATTTGCCATTTGAATTACAATTATTAAATAGTAATGACTAATGACCGATGAAGATGAGATTATTAATAATTCATAGACATTATAATTTTAGATACATATGGTTAAATGAAATGTGAATAACGCATAAACTAATATCATGATTTTGTTAACTAATTAGATTATGATTAAATAAAAAATAATTACTCAAGAAATGGAGCTTGTGAATTTTACAAGAATATGAGATTTGAATAAATTAACTAATTAAAAGTAGACATAAAAGAAAAGCAAAAAGCTAGCAAAAACACCCAATATTATCTGGGACTTTAAATTGATTATTAATTTAATTTGATTCCAATTAGTAGTTGACTCTTAAAGTAATACTGAGCCATATTCTTTTGGACTCCTAAGTTAATCTTTGATCCAATCATGCTTGAGATATTCTCCTAAGTTCTAGTTTGGTTTTTAGGACTTAAACCCAAATAGGATAATTGTGTGTTTCTGGGTCAATGGAGAAACCCACAATTTAAACATTTTTATTTATTTAATTTTGATTTATACCTTAATTTTTTTCTCTCTCTCATCTCTTATCCTATCTCAGATTTTTATTCCTTAAAACCCAAACAAAATCACCGTAGGATAGAAAAATTAAAAAAAAATTATAAATTAATCACATTAATATTTTAAATAATTGATTTAATGAACTTAAATTTTAACGTGTAAATCATTATAATTTATATTATACATATACGTAAAATATAATTGTATATATTAATAATTAAATTAAAATAAGTGACTATTTTTGAAGAATAGATTAAAGTATAAGATTAAGATTTAAAAGCTGATTCCACAATATAAAAAGAAGTATCATTAATTAATTATAGCTCAATTATTTATCAAAATTATCTAATATTAACTTAAAACTAATTTTTTTTAAAAAAATAATGATTAAAAATTACTTGAGACATATAGTATATGTTTTAATATTTTAATAATTTATCATTTGAATAGAAAATATTAAATATTATTAACTAATTACGATGAAATGATTAATAATTTATACATATGATAATTTTAACTAAGATACGATTGTATAACATTAAACAACACATAATATATAAGATAGTATCATGATTTTATAAATTAATTCGACTACAATTAAAGAAATAATAATTATACAAAATTTGTGAATTCTAAGCAAATAACCAACGTAGACGTCAATTTTTATTTGGAACTTTGAATCTCTTATTCGTTTTAATCTAATTTTCGAGTCTCCAATAAAATTTGATTTATATTCGTTGCTGACTCTTAAATTAATATTGGGTCCAATTAGTTTCAGACTCTTAAAGATTAACATTAGGCCTAATGATACCTGTGGTTTTGTTTTGGACTTCATCTTGATTTTCGGCTTTAAACCCAGATAGGATAAGACAATTGTATTTTGGCGTCCAACGGAAAACCCACAACTGATGCATATTTATTTATTTATTTATTTTTCTTTTATCCTTTGATTTTGTTTTCTGACTCTAATTTTATTTATTTTATTTTTTTTTATGTACAAGCTGCGATATTCAAGTCTAGATTTAGGGCTTTTGGAACATATTGGAAAAAATCTTAATTAGTTTTCTATGTCTAGACGGTGTAGGGGAAGGTCTTGAAGAAATCAAGTCCAGATCTAACGCTTTTGGAACCTATTCTGAAAAATCCAAGTAGATTTCTAAGTCTAGAAGGTTAAAGGGAAGATCTTGAAGAAATTTAGGGGCATATGGTAACTTTTTGACAACGGTGGTCGGGAGTGTAAGGTGGTGTATGGCGGAGGACATGGCGACAGGTAATCAGTCTCTGAGTACGCTAAGAGCAGATGGGAGCCGTTCAAGAAAGAGGGAGTCTTTTTCTAAGGTAAGAACTAACAATTCGATTATAAAATCTATTTGCATTATTAATAACTAGAATTATTACACCCCTAGGTGAAGTGAAATGCTAGTATTTTTAAATATATTAAGAAAAGCAATAAGTTAAAAATAGGTGACATATATTTTTGGTGAGTAGTTTTCTTTCTTAATTAAAAGATACGAATAATTTTTAAAAAAAAAATATTAAAAATAAAGAGTAAATTTTTAGTGATAATTTTTTAAATTAAAAAAATTAAATATTCATAATTTTATTATCATAAATTTAATTTAATTTTTATATAATTTTATTACTTAAATTAATATTATTTAATTCATAATATCAATTAAGTAACTCAGGGTATACATAGCATGGACAAGAGGGTTAGGTTAGGCACTGACTCGCGCAACTCTGGGCATAGATCCGACCTGTTTGTGTCTGTTCTTTTTCGGTTATTCTCTTTATTTATTTTTTTGAATTTCCATTCAATTATTTTATAGATAAATTATACAGTCATTCTTGTTTTAGTGGATATTCTTATTTTAATATTCTGCTTCTTTATTTATTGTGATCAATTATCGGATAGTATTTTATTGTTAATTATATTCTAGGTGTTTGCCATTTTAGTTAATTAATTAATTTTTTATTCAATTTAAATTAAACTAGGATAAATTGTCCATAAAATGATTGAAAAATTAATAAGATATTTAGGAATATCAAAATAAATATTAAAGAAAAAAAGAGTCTTGTTGATGCCCTAAACTCATTTGTCATCTAAGAAATGGTTCTATATAAGCTTCTTGGATTTCTAAAACAATTGGGTTAGAAGAGTCCAAAAGTGTGAAAAATCTCAGTTTCTGATTCTAACAGGCTTCTTATGGTTTAATACTGGTTCAATCTTATTGGACTGTTTGAGCTGCTAGACCTATCGATTTTCGATTAAATCGATTAATTCGATATTTTTTCTATTAAAAGATATGGTCCGTTAGAGCAAAAATAAAAAAAGAAACAATTCATACTACCGTTCTTTATTAGTCAATAAACATAGGTTGCATTCTTATTTAACAATTTCTTCTCAATTTGGTAAGAGCCAAATTGAATTTTACACAAGAACTTTAAAAATCTTATACCAAACTAAAATATTAAGTTAAATAATTATTTGTTCTTGTATTGTATATATTTTTTTTCAATTCAATACTTGAAAGAATAAATTTTCAATTAAATATCTAAATTTATGTTTTATTAGTCAAATTTTAAAAAAAAGCTAACTCCATTATGACGTGAGATATTTTTATTAATAAAAAAATCAGCTGTGAGATGAAAGCTTAATCATCTAATACTTTTGGGCCACGTCATTCGTGGGTCCTTTACTATGTCAATGGCAAAAAAAATTATTTTAAAAGGAAGCGAAAAAGATTAATATTTTTATAAAATTTCCAAAAAAAAGAAAAAGAAAATTTTCAAAGAAAATATGGAAATTTTGAAAAAATAGATAAAATTTTAAAAAAAAAAAATCTAGAAATTGTTTTAAAAATCAAACCTAGATTTTTTTATATCAAAATATGAAAAAAAAATTAAAATTTTAAAATTAAACAAAAGGAGATGAGGAATTCAGGAGAGAGATGGGAAAGTATGGAAGGGGAGAGAGGGATGGGAAATAGACCTAGTTATTGGCTAGGTCAGGTTAGATTTAAGTTAAACTTGAGTATAATATTAATATAAAATATGCTTGCTTAAACTCGGTTTGACTTGAAATATGGGTCTCAAATTTTACCTAAGCTCGTCCATATTTGTAAATAGACAGTCTAAGTCGGTTTAGAACCACCCATATTATATTTTTTATAATTTATTTTTTTAAAAGTATAATTTTTTAATTTTAATCTTTATTAATTTAATAATTTTCTTTTATTATATTTATAAATATAAATAATTTAACTTAGTTTTTAAAATTTACACTATAATATTATATATATGTATTATTTATATAACAAAGATTATATAAAATATAAAATAAATATATATAATGTAACAGTAAAATAGGTCAGGCTCGGGCCAAGCTCGCCTTTGAAAGTTGAAGCCAAGGCCTAACCTATTTTTTAATCGGGCCTAGTTTTTTGTCCAAGCCTATTTTTTGAGTCTAATATTTTTGTCCAAACCCGACTAATTATCGGACGAGCCTTCGGACTTGGACGGGTAGCCCGACTTTGAGCAGGTCTAATGGGAAAGTATAGCAATCCCTCTCCTTTTCTCTTTTTTTTCCCTTCCCTCTTCTCGCATATTCTCTTTCCTCGGTTCTCTTTCTCTATTTTATAATTTTTTATTTAAAAATAAAATTGATTTTTTCTAGTTTTATTTTTCATTTGAAAATTAAAACAAAACATAAAAATAATTTGGCATTTTTTCACGTTTACAATCATGTTGGGTGTTTTAGGAATAATAGTTCCTTTGTTAATCAAAAATGGTAAAATATACAATGAAAGTAAAGTTCTAGTACTTAATTAAGAATTTTTATTCTCTAAATACCAATTAAGAAAGGTAGTATAATCCAAGGAAAATGTGAATTTAACCCTCAAATCCTTGAGATAAAAAAGACTAGACGAGGAAACAACAGTAGCTAAAAACTATTGCTAGGGCATTTTGATTAAAGTACTCCATATTGTACTTGAAAACGTATAATTTTTGTTTTGCTTTTGATATTGTCACAATGTAGCCCGAATACGAATCCTGACCAGCCCGACTTAAAATGGCATTCGCTCCTATATTTGTTAAGTTTATCTTATATTCTATTATTTCTATATGCCATATCATTATCATTATTTTCTCATTTTGGGGACTGGGTGATTGAATTAAATCACTCATTCGATTTAACCCTAAATAGTTATTACGAAATAACTATTTATTTGGAGTCGCCACCAATCTATTTGGGCTAGGTGAGATTGATCACCTATTGGAGTGTGTATTTTGCGGGTTACGAAACCCTAAAATACTAATTCTGAGGCCTGCCACCATACCAGAGACCATATAAAAGGATTCAGGAGTCGGTTACAATCACAAGTAAGGATCGACCCTCTCGTGATGCCCAAAAATCGGTACCTTATTAATCACGTGTTAACTTAAATTTTAATTTTTATTCGGTTTCAACATTGGATGTTTAATTATAATTCCCATAGTATTTCATTATGAAAGTTTATTATTTTGAGAAAGTCGAGTTTTTAATGTTTCTAGAAATCACAAAATTATTCGTACACTTTCGGGAATCAGATGGGCACGAATTCTCAATCATATCTTGTCGGAGAACCATACGGAATATGAAAGGTTTTATTCTGTTTTAAAATTTAAAAATCTCGACTTTTTATTTGAAAAGGTTGTCTCGCTATTAAAATAATCCATAGAATTTCTCGCATATACTGGTAAGAATCCTACATATCACTTTGATTAAGTGACATTGCTTATTTATAAAAATAATTTTATTATAAAAAGTACGGATTTTATGAACTAAGAATGATATAATATGACAGACATGCTCTTAACGTGTACTTTCGATGTGAAAGTATCCTAGCATTCACATAAGATATAAATAAAAAGTTACGAAAATATCCTTAGGGTATACCTTCGACATGAAAGTATCTCGATAACTCTAATGGGCCTTAAAATGATTTTGGAAGGCTAAACCAATCCTAAAAAATTCACCTTCGGCATAAAAGTATTCTGGTGAGCAAAATGACCAAAATACCCTCAGGGCATACCTTCGACATGAAAGTACCCCGGTAGCCCTAATGGACCTTAAAATGATCTTAGTAGGTTAAACCAATCCTAAAAATTCACCTTCAGCGTAAAAGCATCTTGGTGAGCAAAATGACCAAAATGCCCTAGGGCATACCTTCGACATGAAAGTACCCTGGGAACCCTAATGGACCTAAAAATGATCTTGGTAGGTTAAACTAATCCTAAAAATTCACCTTCGGCGTAAAAGCATCCCGGTGAGTAAAATCCAAAATGCCCCTAGGGCATACCTTCGACATGAAAGTACCCCAGTAACCCTAATGGATCTTAAAATGATCTTTGGTAGTCTAAACCAATCCTAAAAATTCACTTTCGACATAAAAGCATCTTGGTGAGTAAAATGACCAAAATGCCCCCAGGGCATACCTTCTACATGAAAGTATCCCAGTAACCCTAATGGACCTTAAAATGATCTTAGTAGGTTAAATCAATCCTAAAAATTCACCTTCGGCAGAAAAGCATCCCCGTTAGTAAAATGACCAAAATGCCCCTAGGGCTTACCTTTGACATGAAAGTACCTCGGTAACCCTAATGGACCTTAAAATGATCTTGGTAGTCTAAACCAATCCTAAAAATTCACCTTTGACCTAAAAGCATCCCGGTGAGCAAAATGATCAAAATGCCTATAGGGTATACCTTCAACATGAAAGTACCCCCAGTAACCGTAATGGACCTTAAAATGATCTTGGTAGGTTAAATCAAACCTAAAAATTCACCTTCGGCTGAAAAACATCTTGGTGAGTAAAATGACCAAAATGCCCCTAGGCATACCTTCGACATGAAATTACCCCGGTAGTCCTAATGGACCTTAAAATGATCTTAATAGGTTAAACCAATCCTAAAAATTCACCTTCGGCATAAAAGCATCCCGATAAGCAAAATGACCAAAATGCCCTTAGGATATACCTTCGACATGAAAGTACCATGGTAACCCTAATGGACCTTAAAATGATCTTGGTAGTCTAAACCAATCTTAAAAATTCACCTTCGACATAAAAGCATCCTAGTGAGCAAAATGACAAAAATGCCTCTAGGGTATACCTTTGACATGAAAATACCCCAGTAACCCTAATGGACCTTAAAATGATCTTGGTAGGTTAAATCAATCCTAAAAATTCACCTTCGACGAAAAGCATCTTGGTGAGTAAAATGACCAAAATGCTTCTAGGGCATACCTTCGACATGAAAGTACCCCGGTAGCCCTAATGGACCTTAAAATGATCTTAGTAGGTTCAACCAATCCTAAAAATTCACCTTCGGCATAAAAGCATCTCGGTGAGCAAAATAACCAAAATGCCCCAAGGTTTTTGAAAATTACATTCTGTATTCTTCGAAAAATCGAACAAATACGACAAGTTTTGAATATTTCTATACCCTTACGGAATGCCATAGAAATAATAGAAATTTTTAAAACTAGTAAAATAACTATTTTACCCCTTTAATATAAAAATTTGCTACTTAGTCCCTACACTTTTTAGAACTTCATTTTAGTCCCTACATAATAAAGTAACCTAAAAATTATAAAAATCATATGAAATTATGTATGAAAATGCAGTCAATATATCAACAAAGATTCGGCCAAATACCTTGCCCAAGTTTTTTTTTACAATTTACAAAGTAACCCCTAAACTTTGTAAAATTATATTTTAACCCTTATATGGTAAAGTACCACAAAAAATCATTAAAAATCATCAAACCAGCAAAGAATCAACACAAAAGTCATGGTAAGAATACGCAGGAAGGTTCGGCCAAGCATTTTTAGCCATAAAATATAATTTTCATATTTTATAATTTAGTCCCTAAACTTTTTAATATTTACAAAATGGCCCTTAAAGTATTAGAAATGCCTAAAAATTGTTTACAAATACACAAATTAGAAATCACATGGCCTACAAAGCTCTCAACCAAGCCAAAAATGTCAAAAAAAAACTTTTATAAATTTTGCAATTTGGTCCCTATGTTTACTAATATTACAAAATAATCTAAAAATCATGAAATCAAAATAAAAATAAGCACAAAATAATCATGAACA